>JBBPBX010003678.1:47780-65960 GCA_038048925.1 Garcialebias charrua
GGGTTGCAGGATGGGTGGTGGAAGAGGGGAAGGAAACTAAGTATTTTATAATGAAGGATAAAACAGCTGAAACTGTTTGTGTTTTGTCACTTAGCAAAATAACTCATGATCCACTAAATTATTTTTTGTAAACCTTCAAAAGTAATGAATGGTTGGACATCTACAATTAATTAACTTCTGTAGCAAACCCAATGATCCAAGTTTGCCTTTGCCAAGCTATCTGGGGGAGGTGCAGACGCAGCTGCACCTATGTCAAGGCCATTAGCAGAACCACAAGTACTGTTTTAAAAAATAAAATAAAAACTTATCAGATGCTTTGCCTCTGATTCATTCAGCAATTATTTTCTACTGACTAAAGGTCTATCTCTCTTTTTTTTTTAGACAGACAACCTTATGTGTACAGTATTTGGTTACATGTGAGCAAATTAATATCAAACTGGAAAACCTTTTAGATCCACTTACACCCAGTTACACCTAACTTCCAAAATAGCAACTTCTCAAACACAAAAACAAGGTACCGTACTCACATTCACTCTCAGAGCAGTTAAACACAGAAAACAGGCTGCAGGCAGGTTCAGCACGGGTGGTGGGGGGGGTTTGAGAAAGGCCCACAGATAACCGACAGGAGCCACTGCCTACACACACATACACACACAGGAAAATGGGAGGAAGAAAAAGGCTGCAGAGCTCCACAAACATAGGTTACACGTAAAAAAAAAAGGAACAAAAATGTCATTTTTTTTTTAAACAAACACAGAACAATGCGTCATATATAAAAATAAACGTTCTTGTCTTAATTTCTCTTCTTGCCTGGCCGGACACACTAAGTCCAATGTAAGGTCTGGCGGTCAGCCTCACATGTCTGGTCTCGGCTTATTATTTTGACCGCCCTCGCTTATAAATCACAGAAATATTGGTTCTGCCAACTAGCGTGTGCGCAAAATTCACCTAGTTATCAAAAAGCAGACACCTCATTCAAAATTTTATGTCATCGGCTCAGGGTGAACTAGTTCCTGTTACTGTACTCAAATTGTTTTAAAAACGACGTATCAACAAACACATTTTAACACTCACGTTCTCGTTGACCTGTGCGGTATCTGGAAATCTCCGCCAATCAGACCCTGACAGCACCATGGACAGAGGAAGCTGGCCAGAGACAAACCCACTGGACTTTCTGTCATATTTACCGTGCCTCGCAGTTACGCTCCGTTCGGAGGTCATCAGGAGCAGGTATGGGGAGAATGGGTTTTCGGCACCATAATGATGGGGATTTTAAACCCCTGTTACCTTAATAAAAACCACATAAGACAAACAAGAGAATTGTGTTAAAACAGACAAACAAACTTTGCAAAGGGGAAGGCTTTTTAATGTCTTTTGAAACTTAGTTTGGTCTCAAATACATTGTCCAGCACAATTCCGAATTGTACTGGACATGACAAGCTATTTAAACAAGAAGCAGGTGGAGTTTGACAAGCTCTGACGTCTTACAGATAAAACAAACAAGTCGTGGTTCTGATCCTACAAGAACATCTAATCCAAACATTGTCAAGGCTAGAAGACTGTCTTTTCTGTATCAAGGAGAAAAGCAAACAACATGTTTGTACTATCAAATATAAGTGTTTAAAGGGAACAGAGAATATTTGATATAAGTGAGCTGGGTTATAATTATTGGGTCAGAGTAATTAGTTTTAGATGATAAATATTGAACATCTCCATCAATTGTATTCTTCTCTCTCTGTGTGAGTCTCTCCAGGTTGAAATCAAGGCTTGCCTAAAATTCAAGATGGCAGACTCACCCAGCTGTATCGCATAACCCATCAACGTCCATCCGCATTTAAGGCAGTCCTTTCCTCAGCCATTCCTGTTTGCCAGCCTAGCTGCATTCCTCCACTTGACCTCCCCATCTCCACCCATGGTCTCAAGATCCTCAGTCCTTCCCTTTCTTCATCCCGACTCTGCCACCAGGATCGGGTCCCGGGGGGGTAAGATATTCATAATCTATCTCCCTATGCCAGACATTCAAGCTCTCAGCGGTCCGGCATGCATGCCCTCTGCCGGGGCCCGAGCGCCAAAAAACCCTAGTCAATAAAACCTTTTAATTGTATTCTTCTCTGTCTGTTTGAGTCTCTCCAGGTTGAAATCCTAATTTTCTAATTCTAATACATTACACATTAAACTACTTCATATACAAAGTATATTTTTTTAACAATTCGTTTTTGATCATTTTCTTAAACATAAACATTGACTGTACTTTTTTTTACATCATACTCCAAATCATTCCACAATCCAATTCCCTGGATTGAGGTAGACCGTCCCTTCAAACAGGTTCTGTTGTGGATTCACAAATATATCAGTTCCCTTTAGATTGTAACAACTTTGTCTTTTAACAAAATGCATCTGAATGTTTAAAGGTAGTGCGTTGTTCTGAGCTCTATATATTACTGATAAAATTTTGTAATCTACCAAATCATGGAACTTCAGTAATTTCAGTTGATAAAATAATATACTTGATGGATGACACAGTAATGTTTTCTTGCGATAATTCTTACAGCTCTTTTCTTTAAAATAAAAATAGGCTTTGTAATAATTTTACATGCTTTTCCCCAAACATCAATACAATAAATAAAATGTGGAACAATGATTGTGTTATACAACAAATACAAAGCTTTGTCATTTATTAGGTCCTTGACTTTGTATAACACTGCAGTAGATTTAGATATTTTAATTTTTTCCAGAATTCTTGTGCTGTTTCCATGTCAGTTTGTCATCAATGATAACACCCAAAAACTTCACCTCACTCACTCTACAGATCTCAACACCCTCAATTTTAAATGGAACGTCAACAGTTTTCTTTTTATTACTAAATATCATATAATTAGTTTTATCTAGGTTTAATGATAATTTGTTTAGTTTAAACCAAGTTTGTATTTTGACAAACTCTGTCTTCATCAACTCCAACATCTGTTCCATATCTTTACCCAAAAAAATAATGTAGTATCATCAGCAAAGAGGACAAATTTAAGGAGTCCTGACACCTTTACTAAATCATTGACATATAAGATAAATAACTTAGGTCCAAGTACAGAGCCTTGTGGAACTCCTCATGTGATGTTGCAAAGATTAGATCTTATATCATCTATTTGTACAAACTGTTTCCTATCTTTCAAATAACTACATACCCACTGCAACGCTGGTCCTCTAATACCATATTTATTTAATTTATCAAGAAGAAGGGTGTGATCTATTGTATTGAAAGCTTTTTTTAAATCAACAAATTAACATTGCCTGTCGTGGTGGCAACCCTCGAACCCGGTGGGTGACACCGGCGGTGAGGGATGCTGTCAGGCTGAAGAAGGAGTCCTATTGGGCCTTTTTGGCCTGTGGGACCCCGGAAGCAGCTGATAGGTACCGGCGGTCCAAACGACATGTAGCTCGAGTGGTTGCTGAGGCAAAAACTCGGGCGTGGGAGGAGTTCGGAGAGGCCATGGAGAATGACTTCTGTACGGCTTCGAGGCGATTCTGGTCCACCATCCGGCGTCTCGGGGGGGCGAGCGGTACGCGACCAACACCATTTATAGTGGGGGTGGCGTGCTGTTGACCTCAACTCGGGATGTTGTGAGTCGGTGGGCGGAATACTTCGAAGACCTCCTCAATCCTACTGGCACGTCTTCCACTGAGGAAGCGGAGCCTGGGGACTTTGGGTCGGGCTCTCCAATCTCTGGTGCTGAGGTCACCGAGGTGGTTAAAAAGCTCCGCGGTGGCAGGGCTCCAGGGGTGGATGAGATTCGCCCGGAGTTCCTTAGGGCTCTGGATGTTGTGGGGTTGTGTTGGCTTACGCGACTCTGCAATATTGCGTGGACATCGGGGGCAGTTCCCTTGGATTGGCAGACTGGGGTGGTGGTTCCCCTATTCAAAAAGGGGGACCGTAGGGTGTGTTCCAACTATAGGGGGATCACACTCTTAAGCCTCCCTGGTAAGGTCTATTCAGGGGTTCTGGAGAGGAGGGTCCGTCGGATAGTCGAACCTCGGATTCAGGATGAGCAATGTGGTTTTCGTCCTGGTCGTGGAACACCTGACCAGCTCTACACCCTAAGCAGGGTCCTGGAGGGTGCGTGGGAGTTTGCCCAACCAGTTTACATGTGCTTTGTGAGCTTGGAGAAGGCATTCGACCACATCCCTCGTGGGTTTCTGTGGGGGGTACTCCGGGAGTATGGGGTACCAGGCCCTTTGATACGGGCTGTTAGGTCCCTGTATGACCAGTGTCAGAGCTTGGTCCGCATTGCCGGCAGTAAGTCAGGCTCGTTTCCGGTGGGAGTTGGACTCCGCCAAGGTTGCCCTTTGTCACCGATTCTGTTCATAACTTTTATGGACAGAATTTCTAGGCACAGCCAAGGTGTTGAGGAGATCCGATTTGGTGGTTTTAGAATCGCATCTCTGTTTTTTGCAGATGATGTGGTCCTATTGGCTTCATCAGGTCGTGATCTACAGCTTTCACTGGAGCGGTTAGCAGCCGAGTGTGATACGGTCGGGATGAAGATCAGTTCCTCCAAGTCCGAGGCCATGGTCTTGAGCCGGAAAAGGGTAGCGTGCCCTCTCCGGGTCGGGGAGGAGTTTAAGTATCTCGGGGTCTCGGGGTGTTCACGAATGAGGGAAAACTGGAGCGTGAGATCGATAGGCGGATAGGTGCAGCGTCCGCAGTGAAGCGGGCGCTGTACCGGTCTGTCGTGGTGAAGAGAGAGCTGAGTCAAAAGGCAAAGCTCTCAATTTACCGATCGATCTACGTTCCCACCCTCATCTATGGTCATGAGCTTTGGGTTGTGACCGAAAGAACGAGATCTCGGATACAAGCGGCTGAAATGAGTTTTCTCCGCAGGGTGTCTGGACTCTCCCTTAGAGATAGGGTGAGAAGCTCAGTCATCCGGGAGGGACTCGGAGTAGAGCCGCTGCTTCTCCACATCGAGAGGAGCCAGTTGAGGTGGCTCGGGCATCTGGTTAGGATGCCTCCTGGACGCCTCCCTGGTGAGGTGTTCCGGGCATGTCCCACCGGGAGGAGACCCAGAGGAAGACCCAGGACACGCTGGAGGGACTATGTTTCTCGGCTGGCCTGGGAACGCCTTGGGATTCCCCCAGAGGAGCTGCTCCAAGTGGCTGGGGAGAGGGAAGTCTGGGCCTCCCTACTTAGGCTGCTTCCCCCGCGACCCGACCTCGGATAAGCGGAAGACAATGGATGGATGGATATACTTACACAATACTGTTTTTGATCGACAGCTGTAGTTATTTGTTCCATCAACTCCATGAGAGCCATAGATGTAGAGATTTTTGCTCTAAACCCATACTGACTATTACTTAGAATATTTTGTTTATCAATGAATCGGTCTAATCTGGTCACAAATAACTTTTCCAAGATTTTTGAGAATTGTGGTAACAAGGAAATTGGTCTGTAATTGTTAAACACACATTTATCACAATTTTTAAAGAGAGGAACTACCTTGGCTACTTTCATTCTATCTGGGAATATTCTTGTTGAAAATGACAAATTACATATATATGTAAACGGCAAAATAACATGATTCATTACTGTATATGTTTTACAAACATCATGTCCATATCTACCCAGTCTTTAGATCTCTTGTTTGAATTTTTTTTACTACATTCATTATTTCTTCTTTAACTGTTCCATTTAGAAAAATACTGTTTACACAACCTTTAATTGAATGGTTCACATTAGTATCTACTTTTGGTATTTTTGCTGCAAGGCTTGTTCCAACATTCACAAAATAATCATTAAATCCATTTACAATTTCATTTTCTTCATGGATTTCCTCATTGTTCTTCACAAAATACATGAAAAATTATTCTCATGATCTACGCCAATGTCCTTGTCTTGCAGAAAAGACACCACCTGCTCCTCCAGAGTCTGCAGCTCTTGTTGTGATGCATCATCCACTGTTCCAGTACCAGCAACAACTTTTGCAAATGACCAGGGCTTAACTTCCAGTTATTACCAGGTTATCTTGCCTTGCATTTTATTCCAATTCGTCGATTTTTTGTTCAAGTTCCACTATTTTCTTGTCTTTGTTACTTATTAGAAGTTTCAGATGTTTGACTTCCTCAAACAGACCCATCAGGAGTGTTTGTTGAGATGTTAACTTCACTAGTTCAACACTCATGAAGTTTAAGGACTTTTTAATTTTTCCATGTCTCCCGAATTTTGTTCCAGCGGTACTTTAAAAAAAAGATTTTCTCAACATTACTTACAGTACTTCTTGCTTGATGGCAGCGGCTCCCCCAATTTGCTACCCAAAGGCTGAGTTCTTTAAGAAGTCTCTCACTCAAACAGAACAGAAGGCTGAGTCCTTCAAGATGAGATGTTCAGGACACTTTATAATTATTCTCAAACCAATTGACTATAACTGGGCACTAAAGGGGGGTATGTGGCCAGAAGACCATGGTGCCAAGCTTGGAATTAGAATTTAAATCAGTAGTATGAACTAAGATCATACCTGAGCCAGGATAAACAGATTGTCCAACACTAGAACAGTGACAAGGAAAACAATGTGGACCACTTCATTTAAAACAAAAGTACAGTATACTCATTGCACGCCCATTGACAAACTGTTATACAACAATGTAGCAATGGCCCAGACCAATAAAGATCTTGTACATTGTAGGATTTCCAGTTCTTTCCACAGGTCTCTGGTTCCAAAGGCGGTGCCAACAAGCAATAGTTGACAGTCATCCAACTAATCATTATCAGGACTATAAGAGGTTGCAGAAGTGCTTCCTTCATTGCTGGAGCATTACTTACATTCTGGTACTTGTGCTTTCAACCTCCTTGTGTAATCCTCCAGATTTAAGTGAACTTACCTTGTGTTCTACTAGCATTCTCTAGAGAACCTGGGTCCTGAGCCTCCTGTCTTGGGTTGAACCGACTCTCCCGAACCCCCAATTCCTACACCTGAAAGTTATGCACCATAACTCATGTTCCCTGTAGGAAGGGAACGAGGTGCAACATACTTGCTATGGGAAATGCGCCCCCACGTGATTACCTGAAGGAATATACTCACACCTTTACGGCTAGGGGAGTCACCGCCGCACCAGAGGCCCCGCCATCTGGGTACTTAAGCGGCTTGCGCCCCTCCATCTTTCTCCAAAATTGCACTTCACTGAGCTTTCAGCATTGAAAAGGGCCAGCTATGTTGCACCTCGTTCCCTTCCTTCAGGGAACATGAGTTATGGTGCATAACTTTCAGTTCCCTTTCAGTCGGTCTCTCGGTGCAACATACTTGCTATGGGAACGTAATCCATTCACGCCCTTGAAATGCTTAGCAAAGTGCATGTGAGAACATCCGTCCTAAAAGACAGGCATCTCCCAGCTACTTTCTGCAGGGAATGCAGAAAGCACATGCTAAGAGGAAAAAAATGCCAAATGTAAGAAACACCAATGTGATGTTTCCATTGGGCATATATATGTATACACCAACTAGAGACAGCTTAAGCGTGCTTCATCAGTGTGAATGCTTATCATCCCCTTTTCTCATTGGAACATCCTGAGAAACAGGAGGNTTAAGCGTGCTCCATCAGTGTGAATACTTATCATCCCCTTTTCCCATTGGAACATCCTGAGAAACAGGAGGAAAAAATTGACCCACCACGTCACAAGAAATTGGGAGACAGATGTGGAGGTAGAAAACCCAAGCCAAGCACAGGGTAACCTCTCAGGTCCTTGTTAACTTTGTTCTTAATGTTGTTGTTGTTTTTTTTTGGGACAAAGCAACCAAAGCCTTAGGCTCTCAGCCAGATCCCTTCAGAGGCCAGGCTGAAAGTTGCCATAACTCTGGACGTGGGTGTAGAAGCTGTCCATGTGCCTGAGTCAGTAGGTCCCTGTGAGAAGGCAATTGCCATGGTATCCCAGATAGCATTGAAATCAGCTCCGGGAACCACGTTTTCTGTGGCCACCTGGGGGCTATGAGAATGAAGGAGAGAGCCCCCAGACGTACCCGTTCCAATGTCGCCCCGATCAGAGGGACAGGTGGAAAGGCATAGTAGAGCACCCGTGCAGGCCAATCATGTGCCAGAGCATCCATACCCAATGGAGCATCTGCTTCCCTTAAGGGGAAACAAAGGTCACAGTGTGAGCTAGCCCTACAGGCGAACAGGTCCACAGAGGCTTTCCCAAATCGTGACCAGACCTGTTCCACAATCCGTGGGTTCAGGCTCCATTCTGATGCCAAAAGAGGTCCTCTTAAGAGGGCGTCCGCTCCATCATTTAGTTCACCAGGGACATGAGTCGCCCTAAGTGACAAGATTCTTGGAGCACACCATGTGAGCATCCTCTGTGCCAGTCCTAGGAGGGCCCAGGACCTTGTCCCTCCCTCTCTGTTGATGAAGGACACTGTGGTCCTGTTATCTGATTTCACAGGATGTGTTGTCCAGCAATCAGACCTTTGTTGAAGAAGTATTTTAATGACAGAAATACGGCCAACAACTCCAGGAAGTTGATATGTAATCTTGCTTCCTGTTCATTCCAAAGGCCAAGGGCATTCTGATTTCTACAGATCGCCCCCCCATTATTTTTTGAGGCGTCCGTCGTGATGACCACATGAGATGACACCCTTCCCAATGAGACCCCTTCTGTGAAAACGGACAAATCTCTCCAGGGTTCCAGGGCCTCCAGGCACTCTGGATCTATCCTAAGCTTCTCTGCCTGATTAGGCAGGTCGGGCTGTATTCGTTGGTTTAGCCATAGCTGCATGGGCCGCATTTTCAGTAATGCGTGTGGTACACAGGGAATGGCTGCCACCAAAAGGCCTAAGAGGCATTGGCAGGTTTTCACAGGGACCTGTTGGTCCAGTTTAAATCCTTCCAGGCAACCGCAAATGGAGGAAACTCGTTCCTTCGAGAGCCATGCTCTGTACTGGACGGTGTCGATTGGTACTCCAAAAAATACGGTAACCCGTGATGGAGTCAAATCGCTTTTTTGTAGGTTTATGACAAAACCAAGAGACTCCAGGTGAGAAATCACCCTATAGGAGTGTGACTGGGCCTGCTTTCTGTTTTCAACCAGAATCAGTAGGTTATCTAGGTAATTCATGACCTTGAGTCCTTGATTCCTAAGAGGGGTCAGGGTTGCATCCCGACATTTAGTAAATGTATGCGGAGCAGTCTTTAAACCAAAGGATAAAGCTTTGAATTCATAAGCGTTTCCCTCAAACGCAAAGCGGAGGAACTTCCTATGTTTCCTCCATACGCCTATATGAAAATAGGCATCTTTTAAATCCACTGTACACGTGTAGTCTCCAGGTCTCACAGACTGGAGGACTTGCCGCAGTGTAAGCATCTTGAACTTAAATGTTTTCATTCTCATGTTGAGAGTCCTGAAATCCAGAATCGGTCTTAGGGAATGATCCTTTTTGGGCACCAGGAAGTATTTACTGTAGTGGCCAGAGCGTAGCTTGTGGCTGTGTCTCAATTCAGGGGCTGCATCCTCATGAGGACCCAGCCTAGCTGGGCCGAGTAGGCCACGCACTCACAAGGCCGGGTGGGCTGGACGAAACTGCTGAAATGGGACGGTCTAGCCTTCAGGAGAGCCGGCCTTGAAGTGGGTGGGGCGTTCTCTTGAAATGGGTGGGAAGTGTGCGCGCTTGGTGTGTGTGTGGAAAGCGAAGGGACGGACGCCGCTAAAAAATATTTGTTAGCTAAATATATATATGAGTGTTTCTGAGTTTACTGTTGTTAAGAACTGATTACAAATCACCTTATTTTACACGTGCGTAGCAAGGATTTTCTGAGGGGCGATTGATTAAATTAGAGAGTGGATCTACAAGAGGCAAGTTGCTCAGTAGCTCAATTGGTTAAGCATTGCACATAAGCCCTTTGGGTTGGAGCGCAGATACTTTTCTCGAAGCTGGTTCGAATCTCACTCGGTACGGTTAAAAGTTATTTTACGTTTGTCTTTTATTGGATGAAAAAAAGAGGACTGAGATTAAAAAGAAGGAGTTTCTGAAACTCCTTTTTTTATCTAATAAAAGACAAAAGTTTATGTTTATTAAATTTGTTCATTTTTTTAAGTACAAAATATAAAAAAATGAAAGGTAGCAGAAAGAAGAATAAATCTTATTATATCTGCCCCTTTTTTCCAACAATCAGATTAAATAATAATAATCTTCAACCAACAGTACAAAATGACTAACTCTTTCTAATTTTCTAACTAATACAATACACATTACGCTATTTCATATATTTTTTTAACACATTCGTTTTGATCATTTTCTTAAATGTAAACATTGACTTGGCATTTTTAACTACATTCTCCAAGCCATTCCATAATCTAATTCCCTGGATTGAGGTAGCAATCAGTGGGTCAGGGTTCAGGCGTGTATCTAGTACATGTGATAAAGTCTGAAAGATTTCCCGCCAATATTTGTTCAGAGATGGGCAAAACCAAAACATATGGGAGAGAGAGGCTTCAGCATGTTTGCATCTCACACAGTATGGGCTGACATCAGGATACATAGAGGACAATTTCAGTTTAGAGATGTGAGCTCTGTGCACCACTTTAAATTGTATTAGACAATGTCTAGCACAGAGAGAACTGGAGCTCACCAGTTTGAGTATGGAGGTCCAAGAGTCCTCTGAAATAGAGGAGCCGAGATCCTCTTCCCAAGCAGCTTTGATTTTATCTGAGGAAGCACGCTTCAAATCCAATAGTTTACTGTAAATGAATGAAATGGACTGTTTTTTATTTGGGTCTAGAGAAAGAATAGTGTCAACAATACTGCTATCAGTTGAAATGGAGAGGCTGGACAAATGAAGAGTAATAAAGTGCCGTATTTGGAGATACCTAAAAAAATTGGACTGGGGAAGACTAAATTTTTCACATAGTTGTTGAAATGAAGCTAAAGTGTTATTGAGAAACAAGTCATTGAAGCGTACTATACCCCTTCTTTGCCATTCTTTAAAAACAGAGTCCTGAGATGAGGGTTTGAAAAGTTGGTTAGACATGATAGGGCTATAGAGAGAGAAACTAGAGAAATTGAAACATTTACGAAATTGTGCCCAGATTTTTAGTGAGTGTTTTATAACTGGATTTATAACAGTTGTAAGTGGTGGAAGCGGGAGTGAGGATCCCAAGAAAGCCACGGAGGACCATTTCCCAGAACACTGTGACTCCATCTCTACCCAGTCAGGGCTGTCAGGCCTGTTGTAATAGAATGACCAGAATGCTAGACAGTGCAAGTTTGCTGCCCAATAATAAAAGCGGAAATTTGGAAGGGCAAGACCGCCTGCGGCCTTAGTTTTTTGGAGATGTGTCTTATTTAAGCGTGGACGTTTTCCTTGCCACAGATATGATGAAATGATGGAATCTAACTGAACAAAGAATGAACCAGGGATAAAAACAGGAATATTTTGAAAAAGATATAAAAACTTAGGTAAAGTGACCATCTTGACTGAGTTAATACGGCCTGTGAGGGAAATGGAAAGCGGTGACCATCGGGATAATGCCTGCTTTGTCTGATTCAACAGAGAGACAAAGTTTTCTTGATATAAATCTTTATACCTCCTCGTAACTGTAACACCCAGGTAAGAGAATTTTGTCTTCTCAATTTTAAGAGGCCATTTACCAAAGTCAAGAGTCTGCGCCAGGGTATTGACAGGGAAAATTACACTTTTACTCAGGTTTAATTTGTAACCAGAGTTTATTCCAAATTCCTCAAGTAATGATAAAACGGAGGGCAGCGTGTCAGTCGGATGAGAAATGAAAAGTAAAAGGTCATCAGCATAAAGGGAGACCTTGTGCTCCATATCGCCTCTCCAGATTCCTGAAATTGTGTCACAGGACCGCAAGGCAGTGGCAAGAGGTTCAATTGCCAGGTCAAAGAGCATAGGGCTCAGTGGGCATCCCTGGCGAGTTCCTCGATGTAGACTGAAGGGTTTTGATATCTGAGAGTTGGTACGAATGGTTGCGGTGGGATGTGAATAAATTAATTGCACCCATGTAATGAAATTGGGGCCAAAACCAAATTTGTCAAGAACATTAAACAAGTAGTCCCATTCAACCCGATCAAATGCTTTCTCTGCATCAAGGGAAATAACACACTCAGGAACAGTATCCGAAGGAGAATAAATAATGTCCAAAAGGCGTCTGACATTAAAAAAGGAGTGCCTGCCTTTAATGAATCCAGTCTGGTCTTTTGATATGATCAAAGGAAGGATCTTTTCCAACCTTTGAGCAAGAACTTTGGCTAAAATTTTGGCGTCTGTATTTAAAAGGGAGATTGGTCGATAAGAGGAACAGTGAGTTGGGTCTTTTCCTTTCTTTGCAATGAGGGTAATGCAGGCCTCTAAAAAAGATTTCGGAAGGGATCCTTGGTCAAATGACTCTAAGAGAACCGAGTGTAGGAGTGGGGAAAGTAATGAAGAAAATTTCTTAAAAAATTCAGCAGGGAAGCCGTCAGGACCCGGACATTTGCCAGACTGCATTACCGATACAGCTGACACAATTTCTGTCAGGGATATTGGGATCTCCAGTGCATCTTTCAGGTTGGGTGTGAGTTTTGGCATGTTGGTCTTTTCGAAAAACTGAGAAGATAAATTCTTGTTGGTTTGGGATTCTGAAGTATATAAATGGGAATAAAAGTCCTTAAATGCTCTGTTAATTTGTAAATGATCTAGAGTTGTGGTGCCGTTCTCTAATTGGATCTTAGGGATGATTTGTTTAGCCATGGCACCCTTCAACTGATTTGCCAGTAGTTTTCCTGACTTTTCTCCATGTATGTAAAATGATGATTTACTTTTCAAAAGTGATTGTTCTATTGAGTATGTAGACAATAAATCAAACTTAGTTTTGAGTTCTACTTTTTTTTGTACAGATTAGGGCATTTGTTTTGAGCGTATTGTTGATCAATTTCTTTTATCTGCTGGGCTAAATCATTTCTTTCTTTTTGAGATTTTTGCCTCAGTCGGGCGGTATATGAAATGATTTGTCCCCTAAGATAGGCCTTAAGGGTATCCCAAACTGTTGACAGTGGGATCCCAGGAGTTCTGTTTATGGATAGAAAGAAGGTTATTTCTTTTTCTATAAATGTAACAAAATCATTGTTTAACAGTAACGTTGAATTGAATCTCCACTGTCTACTCCTTATAGGAATGTCAGGGAGGGACAAAGACAGAGTGACAGGTGCATGGTCTGAGATGACAATACTGTGGTAGTCACAGCCACGGACAGAGGGAAGAAGTTTGTTGTCCATGAAAAAGTAATCGATCCTCGAGTATGAATGATGAACATGAGAAAAAAAAGAATATTCTCTCTCAGCTGGGTGTAAAAAACGCCATACATCGCACAGGCCATACTTAGATAGAAAGGCACGAATAGTGTGGGACGACCTGCTGGCTGTGGCAGGGTTTGTAGAGGATCTGTCCAAAACTGGGTCCAACCAGCAATTCAAGTCACCGCTGAGTATCAATGAGTATGTGTTTAGGTCCGGGAGCAGTGAGAATAATTTCTCAAAGAAACCAACATCATCCGTGTTTGGGGCATAAACGTTAACTAGCACTACTGGTGTGTTGTACAATTTACCGGAAACAATCACAAAACGACCATATTTATCTGAGTTAACTTGAAAAGGTTCAAATGAAATGTCTTGACTGATGAGGATCGAGACGCCCCGAGCCTTTGCTCGAAATGAGGAATGGAAACTCTGCCCGTGCCATGTTTGCAGTAATCGTTTGCTATCGTCACTTCTAATGTGAGTCTCCTGCAGGAAAGCAATGCCTGTATTTAACTGTTTTAAATGAGAGAGCACCTTCCTTCTCTTGACGGGGTGGTTCAAACCTTTGACGTTCCAGCTTGACAACACCAACTGACCACTCATATTACTAATAATTTGTATAAGAAAGGTAGGTAATACAGTCTAATGTGTTGATGGCTGTGCAGTTCTTGGCAAAGTGAAAGAAAATATAAATTAATGGCAGTGATGGACCCCCCACCCCCCTCCCTTTCCCACCCTGGACAGCTGCAACAGACAGAAGCAGCAAGCTCCATAGAAATTAAAAATAAGTCTCCTGTCTAACTTTTAAACTAGTGCTCCAGTATCATCAGAGGAAAAAAATGTATAAGCACCTCATGCAAGGCCAAAAATGTACACATAGATGTGTGATCACGCATACACATATAAACAAAGTTAAATTAATCCTAATCCTAAATTAAATCTTCAATCAGTCCAAGACCAATTCAAGATTCAATTCAAGATAGTCAACAGGTAGCCTGGTTAAAACCACACCCTGTCCTTCACTTCGCTTCAGACTAGGGTCTGGCATTCCTCCCATTGAAAACGATTTCTCCTGGAGATTTTTGAATGGACCAATCAGAGAACAGAAGGCGGAGTTTTGTTAGTTTAGCCTGGCGAGGTCCAGGCTATCAGATAAATTGCTCAGAAACCACTCGGTGGATATTTTTTCTGCCACCAGTGTGTAATTATATGGCTCTAATTTACTGACTGTTGGCCTAGATAAAACATTTGAGATAAAATTCGATTTTTTATCATTTATTTTCGTAGCGCACCCGAGGCTGTTTGGAAAATGTCAAACCGAAACTATTTAAATCCAGCAGATTTGACCATTTCGTGAATTGATTTAGGAACTGTTAAGCTCAGGAACACTTCTGATATAACGTCAGCTAAGAAATATATTTTTTATCAGCAGAGAAATAATAGTTTTTTACCTTGTTTTGATGAAAATTCCTTCGTGGCGGCAGCCATTTTGAATGACGACGTCAGTCGACATCGTTCAAAACTCCGCCTTCTGCTCTCTGATTGCTCAGGAACACTTCTGATATAACGTCAGCTAAGAAATATATTTTTCTCAGCAGAGAAATAATAGTTTTTTACCTTGTTTTATTGAAAATTCCTTCGTGGCGGCAGCCATTTTGAATGACGACGTCAGTCGACGTCGTTCAAAACTCCGCCTTCTGTTCTCTGATTGGTCCGAACAAAAATCTACCGGAGAAATCCTTGTGGATGGGGGAAGTCCCAGACTGTGAAGTGAAGGGAAATGAGAATTGAGCGGAGCTGTGCAGGAAGGCGAGGGCCAGGCTAGTCAACAGGTAAACAAGAAGAGGAAAAATGTTAATAGTTCAAAATAATATATTAAAAACATTATATATTTCACCCATTTTTATACATGGATAGGCCTACTTCAATTATTTATGTGCCTAAATACCTAATGCCTAAAAAAAAAAAAAAAAAAAAAATTTTTATAAGCACCTCACAAACTAGTTTAAAGTATGCAAGGCCAAAAAATGTATACACATAAATGTGTACCGGTAATCACGCACACATATACAAACGTAAAGTTAAATTAATCCCAATCTCAAATTAATTATCAATCAATCCAGGACTAACCCAAGATTCAGCTCAAAATAGTCAACAGGTAAACGAGAAAAGGAAAAATGTTTCATTTCAAAAATGTTAATAGTTCAAAAAAAGCTGCAACTAAAAAAGTCTCAGATAATCAGAGTATGGGCAGAGTCCTGCTCATCTGTTCCTCACCTCATGTAAAGAAAAGTTTAGTGTAATAATCAAAGCCAGTGCGGGAACAGCGCATTGGTGTCAGCAATACGCTTCCGTACTTGTTCATCAGTTAGAAGAAAAGTTTAAATATTACTTGCGCTGTGAAGCTTGAAAGGTGTCACTGAACTTCTGCGCCTCCTCCACAGAGCCCAGCCACTTTCTGTGTCCATCAGGTAAAGTCACGCGAAGTCGAGCAGGAAAAAGCAGAGCAGGTTTTAGACCCAAAGAATACAGCACAGCCATCACGTTCTTATATNATATATATGTATATATATATATATATATATATTTATATGTATATATGTATGTATGTGTATATATATATATTAGGGGTGCACCGATTTCAATTTTCTGGCCGATCACCGATTTTTAGAAAGTCTGACCTGCCGATTCCGATTTTCCGATACCGATTTTCAGGTGTGAAAAGGTCAAAATGTACCTTAAATTTTCCAATCTTACTTTATTGTAAACAAAGTTTAACCATAAAAAAATCAGTTCATTTTAATCTTTCACTTGTTACATTTTAAATTAATTTTTATTTTCATTTAAAAATTTAAAAAACAAAAAAAGATAATGCAGCATGTGTAACATTTTCAAGTCAGTGGGTAATAAGAAATAACACTCGCACAGGTAAGTTTGTCCTCACAGACTTATTCCAGTCATTTTTTCATTAGTGGCAGGTTTTTCTTGATGAACAAAAGCATTTCTGCTTTGTCACCAGACAGGCGACTTCTTTTCTCATCTACTACATGTCCAGCCAACTAAACAGGTGCTCGCTTTCAATGCTTGTGCATGGGGCAGAGAGATAGGTTCAGGCAAGATGAGGGAAACAATTTTCATTAATCCTCCAGTAGACCAATGGGTCCTGGCCCCTTTCGACAGGAAAGAAACAGGTAGTTCTGTACCTGCATAGCTGAAGGGCTGGTCAGCTGTTGCTCCTTTTCTATGTTCTCCTTTAAGATTTTGTCGTGAACTGCAAACAGTAGACTACACCTTTTTGCTGCAGATTCATCGATGTCAGGAGGTCCCACTTCAGAGAATGTTCCTGCAGCAGGTGTGCATCTGGTCCCCCCCTCTGCTGAGAAGTAGTGATTCTTGTACCTTGTTTTGCATAAACAAAGAAAGATGGGTCAATCATTGTGTTTTGTATACATTAAAAGTTTTTTTAAATTGCATGTAAATAAAGAAATGCATTTCTTTATTTACATGCAATTTAAAAAAAACATTTACCGGTACATTAAATTTAAAATAAACATTTCTTGATAGAAATTTTCAATCAAGAAATGTTTATTTTAAATTTAATTTAAATGTTTCTTGAAATATAGTAGTAGGCTAAAAGTAATAAAAGTAAAGGGTACGGACATTTTTGTTAAACCGAAGTATCGAACCAGCTTGAGGGGTAGATCAACTTCTATAAAAGGCATAAGTTTATGGAATAGTTTGGACTGTGATATTAAAAATGAGAAATCATTATTTTTATTTAAGAAAAAGATCAAGAATATTCTGTTAACAAGATATATATGTTTGTAAATATCTATTAATTATAATGAGTAATGTGACTAATTATATGTTCTTTGCTATGCTATTTTACTTTCATTGCTTGATTTTGTTTGTTTAAAAATGATTTGTTAAGAAGGGGCAGATATGATAAGATATTATTCTTCTTCTGCTACCTTTTATTTTATATGTATTTTATTTATTTGAATTTGAAATGGTATTTGTGTTTTTAATTATTATGAAATAAATAAACGTTTAAAATAAAATAAAAATAGAGAGAAAAAAGAATATTCACAGTTACTTACCTTGGATCCAGAGTAGTGGCCAAGTTGTCAGAAGCTCATGCAGCATCTTCTCACAACAGCCTGCAGCAACGTAGTTTTGGCTTTACCCACACCACGGTCTGTGCCGAGTGCAGTGATGGCATAATATCGTGCATCAAGCTTCTAAAACCTTTGTCCTCAACGACTGAAAAGGGCTGGTCGTCTAATGCCACGAACTCCATCACTTTCCTCGTGGTAAGCTTTGCTCTTTTCGTTGCTCATAAAAGCTAACAGCAGCTGTGAAAACCACCGACTGGCTCTTTGATAGCGCTAGCTTCTTTAGCTTAGCATTAGCTTGGTTGCTCGCTTCAAACGTTGCACACTTGGCTGCGTGGCGATTTCTTAAATAGCGAACAAGGGTTGTTGTATTAAAGGTTTTGGTTGTGGCTCCACCACGACTTACTTCGGCTTTACACAAGTTGAGATCTTTTGCTCATTTTAAAATAGTACAACTTCCAAACAGACAACATGGCTGCTCCGGGTTGCCTGTGTTGACCATAGACATACATTATATATAGATATCTATGGTGTTGACTGTGTACTTGGGCGCATGTACAGACGTGACCTGGTGGGCGGTCTATATAAGATATCTATGGTCAGCCCCCTCTCCGCGCCCCCTCCCCCCCGCTCTCACAGCAGAGAAAAAAGGGACAGCGGCTGATTTTCAGACTTTTGCGGCGATCGGTGGATAAAATCGGCTTCTCATTTAACGATCGGCCGATCGATTTCCTCAAAATAAGGAAATCGGGGCCGATCGATCGGCCGGCCGATTTATCGGTGCATCCCTAGTA
>JBBPBX010003678.1:66334-77730 GCA_038048925.1 Garcialebias charrua
ATATTCATTCATTCAACCTTTATTTAGTCAGGTAAATCTTTTGAACCTCATGGGCTCATTTACGAAAGCGACCTGCTAAAACTAAAGAACAATATTGAATATATATGTATATATATATATAGTATATATATAAAATATATATAAAATGACTTCTAAAACAATATATTTAGGATACATGAGACCAAAGTACAGATGTTTACTCATAATGCAGAGCAGCACGTATAAAGAGAACCAAATACCACATGAATGCACAAACACCTCAAACCAACTTCAAGCACAGAGGTGAAGGTATAATGGTTTGGGTTTGTTTTGACAGCCACAGGACCTGGGTACATTGCAGTTACTGAGGCAACCATAAACTTCTCTGTAGAACAGGGATAGTAAAATGGGAGGCCATCTGTCTGATAGCTGAAATTTGAACCAAACTGGATCATGATGCACCAGGACAATGGTCCCAACACAGCAGCTAATCTACAACAGAATGGCTGAAATAAACACGTTGTTGCAAATGTCCAGCCAAAGTCCACACCTCATTGTGACTGAAATACTGTGGCGGGACAAATGTCTACAAACTTTAATGAACTAAAACAATGTTAAAAAAAGAGTGGGGCAGAATTTCTACAACTGTGAGATATCGATAGTCAGACAGAAAACGACTAGGTCAAGTTAGAGGCTACAAGCTGCTGAATTATCGGGTGCGCTTATCTTTTTCACACACAGTTTGGATTGCTTTTGTATGTAAAATAATGACACATTGGAATTTGTTGTTTTTGTAGACTTATGGTTAGAGTTCAGTAATTTTAGAACATGGTAAAAATCATGTTCTTTTATATTGTGTCTTGATACATAAAATCCTAGAATTAACAGACAGTAGACTTTCTTTCCTAACTTTCAATTGAGGAAAAAATGACAATATTCAAAGCTTTAGAGCTTCTGTTTACCGGTAGTTGACTCAAAAACTCTGTGTGCTAGAAAGACACAGAGCTTTGTACCTTTCATTCATCTGCAGCTCCTTTTAACTGTCCTCTGGGCTGAATACAGGGGAACATCACATTTTATAGCCGTACACTGCTGACTGCTTCAGGGGTGTGGTGCTTTCTGTTTGACTTATGGGCTGCCTCTGTACCTGAATAGGTAGAAGAGATGTAACACTGCTCTGGTGAATGTGCACACAAAGAAACAAGGCAGTTCACAGCATGTGGCAGGTTCATTCTTTCTGCGTGGTTTAGGGTTACTGTATCTCCACCATAGGTCTCCCACAGGGCCACATGGCAACATATGAGACAGACAACCATAACCATTACTATTTTTACCTAAATAATAGTAAAGATAATTTTTAATTACTTTTTTAGTCACAAGGGTGACTTGTTGACCTTTCTGGGTGGAGTTTGCATGTTCTCTCCGTGCTGTGTGTTTTCTCCGGGTACTCCAGTTTCCTCCCACAGACTAAAAACATGCATATTAGACTGATTGGTAACTCTAAATTGTCTCTAGGTGTGAGTGAGAGAGTGAATGGATGTTTGTCTCGTTTGTCTTTATGTGTCCCTATGATGGCCTGGAGACCAGGGTGTCCCCTGCCTCTCACAGTGATTGCTGGACATGGGCACCAGTGACCACCGCGACCCGAAAAGGAAGAAGCGGGTAAAGATAATGGCTGGATGGATGGATGTTTTGTCTCTGTTTTGGATCAAACATTTTTGGTATGCTTCCATAATCTTCTTGTAATACTTTTCTTTGTGTCCTATTCTTCCTAAAGTAACTGAGTCAGGTTTTTTTAGGCTGCCTTTTTTGTTTTTTCAGCTCTACACACATTTTCTGTGGACCTGAGATCAGGGTGCTGGCTACTCCAAAACACCAACTTTCAGCCAATTTACTGTATAACTAATTTGGCAGTATCTTGAGGCTTGTTGTCTTTTTTGAAGACCCATTTGAACCCAAGCTTTAAGTAAGTTGAAACACCATTTCATCAGCAACAACATGTGGTAGCTCTGAAAAAAACTATAGTCCCCTTGCTTCTCTATCAGCATTTATAAAAACACAGAGTGACCTGTCCTTAACCAGCCAATAAAAACAGAGTTTTAACCAGCCAATAAAAACAGAGCTTCTCACTTCTCACGCTCCTAACCCACGCCCCCCGCCCCCCTGTCAGCCCGCAGCGGCCGCGGCACGTTCTCATTCAAAGAATTGCAAAGCGATGCAAAACTGTTTTGTATGTGACACAAATGTATTAAATTCCCCTTCTTCATCCCTTTTCTGGACTTTTTTTTTTTTGCCAAAAGTCAAATAATCGCTTCCTCCTCGCTCCGCTGACTGGATTGAATGAGGAAATGAAATTGTCACGAGCGAATTAAACTAGGTTTCAAGTTGGCTGCCCGAGGCTCTGCAGATTTGCTGGTGTTCTGGTGTGCTGGACCAGCGCTCCATGGTTTTATTTTTATTTTTTAGAACGTTTTATTAACATATAAACACAGAATATCGAAGCGGCTCCGAGAGGACATGCAGCGGAGGCGGAGCTGATCTCAAGTTCAGCAGACCACGGGGGAACAGAGCCATATATGGCTCTGAGGGGGAGGGAGCAGAATGCTTTTCCCTGTTGAAAATATTTCTAAGTGCTGCACTCTACAGAAAATTACATATAGCTCCTTTAATGTCAATGAGGAAAAAATGGTTGTCTATACATTGTATGTAAACATTTGGTTAAACTGTATATGCCATCCTACTGTGGCATCCTTCTGATAATGGTGTCACATCAGTTAAACCCATCACTTTGTGCACATCATTTTCCTGGAAATGACTTGTGCATGTCTATGGTGGAAGGACAAGATCAATTCAGAGATTAGAGGAGTGACTTGAATGAATGTGGCAAATAGCCAAATAAAAAACTGACAGTAAGAGCTTTGAACATAATGAAGCTTATTGTGCATCTGAGCACATTTCATAAAATTAAACTGAGGCTGTAAAGGAGACAGGACAACAACCATAACAGACAGGCTACACAGTGATAAATGTATAAATGTTGAGCTACTGATTTATACTCATGCATGTTATTTATTGACATGATATCCAAGATTTTGCTCTTTATCTCTTTTTACCAAAAGCTGAAAAGCAAGCACTATTAGCAAAACTTTAAATAAATATATCATAAATGACTGGACAGATATAATGACATGTTCAGAATGAAATCATTTGTTGTACATTTATAGCTGATTATCCTTTAAAATTAAACCAGTTCAAGATGGCCACTACAGCCAACTGATCAAAGAAAACACAAGAAGAGCATTCTGCAACATTTTTTTCTTAAAACTTTATCATTAACTGTTGGTGTCAACTTAGTTTATCTGTTAGCAAAATATCACATGAGCCGTTGGATGGATTAAGGAAACTCAAAAAGTAATTGTGTGTACATATTAACTCTAACATTTGAAGTAAACCCAATTTAAGATGGCTGCTACAGCTAATAAACATTAGCTAACACAAAACTGCTG
Source organism: Garcialebias charrua (assembly GCA_038048925.1). Taxonomy (NCBI): domain Eukaryota; kingdom Metazoa; phylum Chordata; class Actinopteri; order Cyprinodontiformes; family Rivulidae; genus Garcialebias; species Garcialebias charrua. The sequence goes on from JBBPBX010003678.1 coordinate 69,820, forward strand.
TAACAGTCAGTTTTACAGATATTGAGCTACAGTTGGTGTTATTGTATCTATTATCCTCAATAGAGATGCACAATATTGGATTTTTGGTCAGTATCCAATATGCCGATATATTAAAACTTATTTGGCCGATAACCGATACAGATACCAATATTTTAATATACTTTCCTTTGTTAGAACATAGCCTTCTTATTTAGGCTTATTTACTACAAAAATTGTGCAACAGCTGTAAGAGATGGTGACATATATTCAGTAACAGCCATATGAAATGCATAGCACTTTAACTTATATTGAATAAAAAGTGTTAAATGTTATTTATTAGCATTAGTCACCTGTGATGCTGTCTCACATGTGGAGGCTTGCTCCAGGTTCCTAGCTACAGTTTGGGATCCTCTGCACTCCTGTGCATGAAGTACAGCCTTTTTAAGTTAACAGTTTTTGTTTATCCATTGTTCTGTAAGACTAATCATGCTCACGGGGCCAACACTTGATGTCCAAATGTCTGTGGTAAAACTCACTCAAGTGCTATCAGCTATAAGCTTCTGAATGACATCGGAAATGACGGCTTGTAACTCGTGTAAGGCTACGCCGAAAAAATATATCTGGGGACAATGTAGAGAGTCTCAACGTGGTACAAATATCTTTGGAATCCAACATCCTCAACGGTAAAAAAAAAAAGTCCACACCGCCGACATTTTGTCTTCTTCCTCTTCGCCGTGATCAGATCAAGTAGGCACGCATGACATCATCACATTGTGCTGCCGCTGCAGGCATCCTTGTCACTGGGTTGTCATACAAAACAGCGTCTTTTATATCGATGAGTTATTTTGATGGAATGGCCGATGTCCAATATTTAACTTTAACGCTAATATCGTCAGATACCGATACCATACTGATAATATCGTGCATCCGTAATCCTCAACACATTCTCTGAGTGTGCTCTGATCTAGTTAGATCTCACAATATTTCATAAAATAATACAACATAATTCTCAAAGTTTTATTTAAACAGCTACTACTTCACCCATATAAGATCATTTAAGTTTTAACGTCTAGCATACAAGGAGGTGAGCGATGTGCCTTCCTTCCATTAATGTTAGGTTTTTGGTTTATCCAGTGTTGGTAGCAGGTCTGTAAGTAAATACAAGTAAATAAGTAACACTGTTAAGGGTTACTTCAAGGGGAGTAGAACTATCAGTCTTGTTGTAAAGACGTCAAGTTTTCAGTTATCAAATTCCTGATCCAGACATCTAAGGATTAAAAAAGGAAGTCTAAACTCCTCTTAAGGTGTTTTTTGTGTTAGGAATGGGAGATCATGCAGGAAGGCAGTGCCTTATCGCCTTCTAGCAGCAGTGCTATGATACCTGGGTAATTACTGTATAGAGCTTTCTCACATCAGTGAACAGTAACCAGGCAACCAGTTGACTGGCCACAGAAGCAGAGACTTTCTTTCGGAGTCATGGGTCTGACTACTCATTTCAGAGCAGCTGAGCCAACTGAACATGGACTCTGAACATGTGTGCTCACAAAGAACTGAAAACGAGCAAGTAGAATTGTGTATTCTTCATTTGAATAGGACAAAAAATCCTATTCTATTTTGGGCTAAAGCCCAAAATCTAAAGTATCAGCAGTTTGTGTTTTATATTTGCATTTTTCAGAACTATCTTGATCCAACAATAGCTGGTTTACATGTACCAAGGCAGCCTCCTGAAGCAAGTCCTGGGAGAAGGGAAGCTCACTCAAGAGCCTTGTGTTTTAGCATGGGTTACTGGGGCTAGGCTGGACCAATGCCAAAAAACATATCAGGATGCCCCTCCTCTCTACCTGGGGAGAGAGCCATCAAGATAGAGTGCTGTATGAGCCAGATGGCAGGGGCCATGCAAATTCCTGGTAACATAAACTGGCTGTAAGGACATCAATGTTTTTAGTTAAACCTTTTATTAAACCAACAATGACATTGTTGCAATAAAAAATAGTGAGAAAAGAATGTGCAAAGTTCTAAATTTACATTTAGCTGTGGCAGCTGTGGCTGAGTGGTTAGAACAGTTATTCTCCAATGGGAGAGTTGGGGGTTCGTTTCCACCAACAGTCACATGTTGAAGTGTCCCTGGGCAAGACACTGAACCCCTTATTTCCTCCGATGTGTATCCCATCAGTGTATGAATGTGATCTAAAGCACTGATTAGTCTTTGTAGAGATAATAATATAATAATAATAATAATTTTATTTAAAAGTGCCTTTCAGGACACCCAAGGACACTTAACAAACCAATGCAGTTCAAACATTATCAGCGACAAATTGAAATATAAAATACATAAAGATAACAAAATGCAAAATGATAAAAATACGTTTAGTAGAGTTAATGATAAGCTAGTCTAAAGAGATGTGTTTTCAGGGCTGTCAGATGAGATGTACTAGAGTGCTGTATGGAATGAGTGTTGGGAGGTAAACGAGGGCACGGATTGTAGTGTAAAATGCTTTGACTATCTTGATGAGATAGAAAGGCACTTTACAAGTACAGTCCATTTACTTTTATGGAACACACTGGACAGGTACTTATGATGATACCAAGTAATCCAAGTAGAAGCTTTACTTTTTCTCTGGATGTCTCAGACTCAGCCATTACAAATGTACCGCAGCAGAAATGACACGTCATTCTGTAGAGGAGGAGGGAGGTTAGTCAAGCCCTGTTCCTTTGCCAGTTTTATTTACTCAGAGCAGCAGTGAAAATAGCATTTGTAGTTCGATCACATCCATTATGTCAGGCCAAAGAGAATTTATGGTTTGCCACTGAGCATCCTCTGTCTTCAGGCTAACCTTGCTCTGCAAAACACTCTGGAAAAAATGAGCCTTGAATAGCATTACCAATCAGCTAAAAGCTGGAGTGTTTATTGAACACTTTCAATCAATGTGACAAGTCACTAAGATCAGGGATTTCTTAGATTGTTCTGTTTGTTGATTAACTGAGCTGCTATGCTATGATGACTGCAATGACTGAATCTCTGAGTTGATGCTCTTTTTGTAGAGATGTTGCCTCAGTATTAATATCTAACTTCATTACCAGAACTGAAAAATAAATAAATAAATAAATAAAAAATGTCACATTTTTGTCATCTGTGTATGTTTCCCATACAAGACGAAATTTGTCTCTGCATAATAATGCTTCATTTTAAATAGTCTTTGTCAAAATTTGTTCCACTAATGTCCCAGAAGCTGTTAAAGGTAACATGGTGAGGTTGGTTTCAATATTGTTGTTGGTAAAAAGCATATATTTGAAGTTTAATTAAAGAGAAAATATTACAGATCAGCATGTTATCATTTAAAGCCAATGATCTTAGATACGGTAACTTGGTTGGTCTTGAAACATTTTTTTCTGCTCACATCATTCGCTCCAGTTACTGATTCATGTACAAGTTCATTACTGTGATCAGTAAAATAATTGAATCTAAGGAGTTCACGGCAGTTGACAGACCTCCAGACTCACTGCCAATGTTTTTGTGTGCATAAGATAAGTGTCAAAGCCCCTTATCACTATACTGTCCAAATCATGGTCCTGTACCTTGTTGCGCAGCTTTGAAATAAAACACAAATTAAAGCCGCAAGCGGCGTTGAGGCCCTCGCAGCAAAGCGCCGCTCCGCCCTTATTGTGGCGAGCTTGTGAACTATAATAATAATAATAATAATAATGAATTTATAACGCACTTTTCATTAATGAAAATCTCAAAGTGCTACAAAGTGCAACAGAATTAAATGTCAATAAAACAAGTAATAAAACAAGTAAAATCGATAACAGTATCAACTAAGATCAAAGATAGAATCATGAGGAGGCAGAGTATGCTCGGTTAAAAAGAAAGGTCTTCAAGCTGCTCTTAAAGTCAACCAGTGACTGTGGGGCTCTCAGGCAGTCAGGAAGAGAGTTCCACAGGCGGGGGGCAGCCACACTGAAGGCCCGGTCCTTAATGTTGGTCCTTAATTTGGTTCTCGGAATGTGAAGGAGATTACTGTCCTGTGACCGGGTGGATGAGTATGGAACAAGAATGTCCTTTAGATAATCTGGTGAAGTTCCGTGTAAGCATTGATGTGTAATGAGAGCAGTTTTGTACTGAATTCTGTAGGTGACAGGAAGCCAATGAAGGTTATGGAGAATGGGCGTAATATGTTCAAATTTACGAACTCTCAACAAAATCCTTGCTGCACTGTTTTGAATATATTGAAGCTTCTGAAGGTATTTACCAGGGATTCCAATAAACAGGGAGTTGCAGTAGTCGAGCCTGGAGGAGACAAAAGCATGGACGAGCTTCTCAGCATCAGAAAAAGTTAGGGATGGGCGAAGTCTGGAGATGTTTCGAAGATGGAAGAAGCAAGTTTTAAACAGAAGCTTAATGTGATTTTCAAATGTAAGATGAGAGTCCATTTTTATTCCAAGATTTGTAACAGAGGTGGAGAGGGGGATGTCTTGTCCAGAAAAGGAAATTGTTGTTATAGTAGATGTTTGTACCTGGTGAGGGGTGCCAATCAGTATGGCCTCAGTCTTGGAGCAGTTTAATTGAAGAAAGTTCCGCTAGTCCGCCCAGTCGCTATCATGGTGCGCATTTGCCAAATATTCAAAATCACATGCAAACTCCAGAGCTCCAGCATCGCCTGCTGGTCTTGTATTCGCCACGCTGCCATGCACACGCCCACATCCTCCAACAAAAACTCCTAGTGTTTTAAAACACATCAGATCAATGTATTATCTGCCTTCTAGCACAGGATCATCTTGACTAGGTCAAGGGTGTGCGAGATGGAGTGGCTTTAAACCGCCAGAAAGGTGTGAAATTTGTGACCTCAATCCAAATTGGCCACCTTCCTGTTTATTGTACAGCATTGGTGCCAGAGGCCTTTCTGTACACCTTGGTGAGCTGGACAAATGTACCAAATTCCATGCTTGTATGACAAAGAAAGGTCAATGCGGAGGGTGTTTTGTAACTGAGAAATGCCAAAAAAAAAACGACCCTTTGACCCAAAATGGCTAGCCTGGTTAAAACCAGACCCTTGTCCTTCACTTCGCTTTGTACTAGGGTCTGGGACTTCTCCCATAGACAACGATTTCTCCGGTCGATTTTTGACCGGACCAATCAGAGAACAGAAGGCAGAGTTTTGTTAGTTTAGCCTGGCGAGGTCCAGGCTATCAGATAAATAGCTCAGAAACCACTCGGTGGATATTTTTTCTGCTACCAGTGTGTAATTATATGGCTCTAATTTACTGACTGTTGGCCTGGATGAAACATTTGAGATAAAATTCGATTTTTTATAATTTATTTTCGTAGCGCACCCGAGGCTGTTTGGAAAATGTCAAACCGAAACAATTTAAATCCAGCAGATTTGACCATTTCGTGAATTGATTTAGGAACTGTTAAGCTCAGGAACACTTCTGATATAACGTCAGCTAAGAAATATATTTTTTCTCAGCAAAGAAATAATAGTTTTTTACCTTGTTTTCTTGAAAATTCCTTCGTGGCGGCAGCCATTTTAACTGACGACGTCAGTCGACGTCGTTCAAAACTCCGCCTTCTGTTCTCTGATTGGTCCGGTAATCCGCCTTCTGTTCTCTGATTGGTCCGGTCAAAAATCGACCGGCGAAATCGTTGTCTATGGGAGAAATCCCAGACCCTAGTACAAAGCGAAGTGAAGGACAAGGGTCTGGTTTTAACCAGGCTACAAAATGGGCCGACTTCCTGTTGGTTTTGGACCAGGGCTCCAAGATACTTTTTTGTAGGTCCTGACAATGTGCACATGTGTACCACGTTTCATATTTCTGGGATAAAGCATGGCTGGGGGCTGATTTTTAAAATATATTCTAAGGGGCGCTGTGGAAGAATTAGGCCATGCCCACTACATATTGGACTGCAGTCCTGTCGAGGGGTGGACAAGTATGGATCTTATTGAGTTTGGTGCAGCTGGGAGCTTATATTGGGAAGTTATTCCAGCTTGATGTTTCATGGAGAATGGCCAGATTTGAGGGTTGGTCACGCCCACAGGTTTTGACATAGAAAAAAACTTTTAACAACTTTTGACTTTCAATGCCTCAAGATTGTGCTCAAGATTGTGCATGCCTGGATCTCGAAAGCTCTAGGACGAGTTCGCTCAGATATGACGTCAATGAAATAGACAAAATTTTGACTTTGATCTAAAATGGCCGACTTCCTGTTGGCTTTGGACCATTGCTCCAAGAGACTTTTTCGTAGGTCCTAACAAAATACACATGTGTACCAAGTTTCATAATTCTGGGATAAAGCATGGCGGGGGCTGTTTTAAAAAAATAATTCTAGAGGGCGCTGTTGAGGAATTAGGCCACACCCACCAAGTATTGCACCGGATCCCTGCCGGGGGTTGAACAAGTATCGATGTCAGTGAATTTGGTGCAGCTGGGCTTAAACATGTGGAATTTAGAGCAAAATGTATGGCAACGGCGTGACCTGTGACTTTGCTGCGCTGCCACGGCCATGCCCTCTGCTTTAAACTGTTGGCGCTTTAAAACAAGTGAGACCAACTTGTTATCAGTCATCTGACACAAGATCATCTTGATTAGATCAAGAGAGCCAGAGTTGGAGCTTTCCAAGCAAAAAAAAGGGACTTCCTGTTCTGAGGGGTCGGGGCTTAGGTGAGGTCAGACTATGACAACATAGGATCGTCAGGCATCCAACCAGGAGCCCTCATGCCAAGTTTGGTGTCAATTGACCATTTAATGAGAAAGTTATAGCGTTTCGTTTGTTTCGGCGAGTACGCCAAATTCCCCGCTCCGCCACGCCCCCTGAACATATACGAAAAGTCAATTTTATTGATAACTTTTAAAGGCCCATGCCTTAAATGCATTCTGACCAAGAATGAAGCCGATAGGTCGAATGCCTGAGAAGGAGTTCGTCAAAGTTCGACATGAGTAAAAATGAAAAATGACCAAAATTTGACCTTTGACCCAAAATGGCCACCTGCATTTTAGAGGGTACCTCCAAGAGACTTTTTTTCTTGAATCGAGGGGATCTACCTATGTACTGAGTTTCAGGTCTGTACGGCCTACGGTTTCCCCCAACTCACGTTAGGGAGCGCTGTAGAGCAGTTTGGCCACGCCCACTTGCGATTCCACCAGAATCCAAAATTTTTAGTTGGGGGACAATTTTGGGTCAAGTTTGGTGAGTTTTTGAATATGTTAAAGGGCCCAAACAGCCACGCGAAGTGACGGAAAAATAATAATAATAATTTAGAATAAATCGAGCGATTACAATAGGCCTTTGCAGCGCTTTGCTGCTCGGGTCTAATTATACACCAAAACATGTGCTCCATTAGAAATATTGCTGTGACTTTTAGCAGTGGTACATCATGCAACATGGACAAAATTTACAACAACAAAAAAACGGAAAGAAAAATGAAGATCAGTGGAAGTTTGGCAAAAAATATGAAACACCAAACATGTAAAACATTCAAAGTTTAAACGGGTCACAAAAAGATGACACCTCACTGCCATGGTTTTTGACAGTTTGTGCAGAAATTATTTAGCTATGCAAACTGATTGTAGCAGCAGCTGTCCACAGGTGGTTGGTCTCAGATGAACGTGGGGGTAAAGATTCTGGATGTGGAGGTCCTGTGCTGGTGTGGTTACGTGTGGTCTGTGGTTGTGAGGCTGGTTGGATGTAAGCCTACTGCCAAATTCTCTGCAGACAGCTTATAGTAGAGAAATTAACCTTCAATTCATGGGCAACAGCTCTAGTTGACATTCCTGGAGTCAGGATGCAATTGCACACTTGCTCAAAACATGGCATCTGTGGTATGCTGCTGTGTGTCAATACTAAACATTATAGCGTGGCCTTTCATTGTGGATAGCCTAAGGATCACTTGTGCAATAGTTATGCTCTCTAATATCTTGATATGTCACACCTGT
>JBBPBX010003679.1:0-13261 GCA_038048925.1 Garcialebias charrua
TCCTGCATCGCTTTGCAATCCTTTGAATGAGAACGTGCGGCGCTGGGGCTGGGACAGGCGGGGGCGTGGGTTGGGGCGTGACAAACAACTCTGTTTTTATTGGCTGGTCATTGTCCGGGTCACTCTGTGTTTTTAGTGTTTTTATAAATGCTGATAGAGAAGCAAGGGGACTATAGTTTTTTTCAGAGATTACTTTGTCTAACATCAGTCTGTCAGTAGATAGTGACAGAGTGAAGAGATATGTTAAAAATAAATTGTTAGAAAAATTACAGATTGCATTACAAAGTTACATAGTGCATCTTTAAGTGTGCATACTGTATGTATATTTTCTGTAATACATTAATAGTGCTGAGTCATTTTAATGAACAATGCTGCAGATAATACAGTACATGTTTTTATTGTGTTTACTCTGTGACACAGTTCACACTTGGACTTGTGATTATGTGCGTCAGAATTTCAGGGATGACCTACAGAGTTAAATGTCATTAAGCAAAATAAGAATGATTTTACCTTTGAAAGTTTTTAGTCAACACAAAAGCAAAACAAATGTGTCATTTTAACAGCAGTAAACATGTTTAAGTAAAAGTTGTCTGACAAAAAAAAGGAGCATTAGACCTAACAAAGGAACAAACACTGATCAATTCAACTCCAGTTTGTCATCAACTCTAGTTAAAATACTGTCTTGTAAAGGGTCGGCCGTGGCAGTGGTAATGGCAGTCAACCCCCGATCGGAAGGTTGGAGGTTCGAATCCCGCGTCCGCTCACCATGTGTCGTTTTGTCCCTGGGCAAGACACTTAACCCCAAGTTGCTCACGGTAGGTCTGGATGGCACCTTGCAAGGCAGGCTACCACTACCGCTGTATGAATGTGTGTATGAATGGGTGGATGGCTGGTATTGTAAAGCACTTTGCGGCTCCTCACAGGGGGCTGGAAAGCGCTATATAAATAAGCTCCATTTACCATTTACCAGGGTCGATAGTGAACAATATTTTAACTTCCTGACACCATTTCAAAACTTGGACCCGAGTGTTGAGTCATTTGGAGACATCTCTTGTCTCCTAACATCCCATGAACTGACACATTTTAATATTGCAGCAAGAATTTATTGTTCAAGTACAGAAGAAGTTGGTTTTCAAAGTTTTTTGAGTCCAGTCTGGTTCTTTAGAGAGAGAGAGAGAGAGAGAATATGTCCTCCTGTACTGAACAGTTTTTCAATAATCTTTCAATAATCTTTTAATAATATTTCAATAAGGACATGGGTGTTGTGTATTCTGGCTGACTCTGCAGTGGAATCCATTTTGGGTGTGTTAGTGGTGCTGTGGGTGCTCCCTGCTCAATGACGTTTATACTAGAATATACGTCATTGGTCCAGCTCTTCTTGAAGGCGGGTCTAATGTTACCTGTCCACTTTGCAGTGATTCAATGGACCAACTCTCTCGACATCAGTTACTTTCAAACTAACGACAAATCAAAAAACTGCAACGTGAATGTAACTTGTTACTCAACACATTATGGAAATGTAGTGGAGTAGAAAGTACAGATACTTCATGTAAAATGTAGTGGAGTAAAAGTAAAAAGTACCCACATTTAATTCTACTTAAGTAAAGTACAGATACATGAAAAACATACTTAAGTACAGTAACAAAGTACTTGTACTTAGTTACATCCCACCACTGCTTACATATATATTTATATACATAAACAGTGGATAAAACAGATTGCAGTTGCTTCAAATGAGCATAATGCATGTGTTCCACTGCTTCCTGTTTAGCTGACTTTCAAATAGCCAAGAGGATGTACAACTGGCATACAGAGATGATGCCTTCCTGGGGGGTTGGGGTGGCTGGGGGGTGTCATACTTCCCATCCCCACCGTGCAAGATGGGCCTGCTGTCATGGCCTCTGATTAACAGCCTGCGTCCAGATGCTCTTGTAGATAGTAGCACGGCTCACTGAGCAACGTTAAAACTCCACCTTGGTGTCATTTATGAATAGAACTCGTTTCTTGGTGCAACAGTTTCCTAAATGTTACAAATTTGCACATCGTAGAACAATAAAGACCAAGTTGAAATGTTTTGAAGTGGGGTGCCAAGAAAAATTGACTAGTTAACATCTTACCATTTGTTGCTGCTGCACTTTGAACAACCTCAGATTGTAGAAACATATTTGTTCAGATCAGATTAACGTCAAGACAAAAGTGGACTGCTTGCTCTCTAAAAACAATCCCAATCTCAAAAATGATATCAGAGTTCATGTGAACAATGGTTTATAAACCATTACACTGATGCAGTTTTGTGGTTATTTACCATATTTTCCGGCCTTTAAGTCGCTCTGCCCCACAAGTCGCTTTAGTCCAATATGTCCAATAAATTGGAAAAATCCATAAACGTGTCGCACCTCCGTATACGTTGCATCTATTATGCGTCACCGCTGAGGCGTCACGTATGTTACGCGTCACCTCTGACATCCCGGAAATGTGGGCCGTGTTTTGCCCAAAATGGATTGGCTGCAAATGGCCACAGGAGCGTGCACGGAAGGACTTTAACAAGATTAACACGGTAAAAACAATTATTTGTTTGCTGAAAATTATAGCAAAGATGTGTCTGAGCTGAACTTTTCCTTAAAGCTGCACTCTGCAGTTTTTGTAGAACGCAACACTTAGGAAAATTTTCAACAGGGAAAGCATTCTGGTCCCTCCCCACTCAGAGCCATATATGGCTCTGCTCCCCCTTGGTCTCGCAGCAGCTTCTGAATGCTCCGCCTCCACTACATGTCCTGTCTCAACCGCTGCAAAGTTCTGTGATTATATGTTAATAAAACGTTCTAAAAAATAAAATAAAAACATGGAGCGCTGGTCCAGCACACCAGAACACCATGAAATCTGCAGAGCCTCGCGCAGCCACGTTGAACCCGAGTTTAATTCGCTCGTGACAAATTCATCCATTTCCTCATTTCAGTCAGTGGAGGAGGAAGCGATCACTTGACTTTTGGCAAAAAAACAAAAGAAAAGTCCAGATCAGGGATGAAGAAGGGGAATTTAATACATTTGTGTCACATACAAAACAGTTTTGCATCGCTTTGCAATACTTTGAACGAGAACCTGCGCGGCCGCGGGGGCTGGGACGGGGGGGGGGCGTGGGTTAGGAGCGTGAGAAGTGAGAAGCTCTGTTTTTATTGGCTGGTTAACGGCGGGTCACTGTGGCTTTTTAGAAATGCTTATTTACCACCTGGAGAAGCAAGGGGACTATAGTTTTTTTCAGAGATTACTTTGTCTAACATCAGTCTGTCAGGAGATAGTGACAGAGTGAAGAAATATGTTAAAAATATATTTTTAGAAAACTTACAGACTGCACTACAGAAACTGCAGACTGCAGCTTTAATAAATGCACGTAATTGTCAAATCAGCTGGATTTAAAAATTTGTTTTGCTACGTGCACCCGCCCGGGTGGGACCGCTGCATTTTCTTTAAAGGGGACCACATATTCAAAATTCACTTTTTAATGTTTTTTTTACTCAACTTTGGGTATTTACTTCATAAAAAAACTGTCCTAAGGCCAAAAAAATGCACCCAGTGGTTTATTTACTCTAAGTATATTTATTTAACTGTGATAAGTTAGGTTTCGTTTTTGAAATAAACAGGTAGTCAATCTCGCTTGTGACGTCACAAGCGAGCGAGGACAACCCACACCAACCTGAGTCCAGCCCCGTCACCTAGCAACCCCTGGTGCGGCTCAACCCACTCCAGTTTAAAAGAGTTGACGGTTGTTTTTCCTGATTTCATGGCTACAAGTGTCACAGAGTCTAGCCAGCTAACTCTCTGACCCTCCTGGGCCAGATAATGGATTTAAAATTGATAGTTTTCAGATGGGAACAGATGCGCATGTTTCTCTGTGTGTGTGTGTGTTGGTTTATGTGTCATTAGCAGGACCGCAACCATTGACAATCCCGTGTGTGCGCGTGTTTGTGTGTCCTCACATACAGGTTCAGCCAAGATCACTTGAGCTCCTATTTATCTATTTACTTCCATCAGAGCTCAGGTAGTGTTGATAAGAAGAAAGCCCGCTGTGAGTGTGTGTGTGTATGTGTGTGTGCCGAGCCGGCACGTGGCTCCTGGAGGGACGCAGATAACAAAGCCCCCCGCTGTGCTGTGTGTGCGTGTGTGTGTGTGTGTGCTTTTCTCCACACTACAGCTGCGCGCACAGGCAGAAGGAGGGAGAGTCAGAGGGAGAAACGTGCAGTAACGTGAGTTCAGACTTCCTTGTCTGCATTTGGAGGGCGGAGTTAATGTGAGCAGATCTTTGAAGGGCGTGCCACAAGACCTCACCATCAGAAACCGGTCGTTCAAAACGAAAGTTAAAAATGGCAGAATTAAAAAGGGTATAATTGATTATCTAAGAATTATTTTGTGTATTAAATTGAATAAACACTGTCTGGTAACTGCAAAGACATACCATAAAAATTTTAAAAAGCTAAATGTGGTCCCCTTTAAAATTTAGCAATATAAACAACTAAAAATATACCTATATTTGTTGGCTGACATTATAGCAATAGTGTTTCTAAGCTTAACCTTTCCTTAATAAATTCACGTAATGGTCAAATCAGCTGGATTAAAATTGTTTCGCTTTGACGTCTTCCAAACGGTCGCACGCGCTGCGAAAATAAATTATAAATAAATCGAATTTTCGCTCAAACATCTCCTAATGCTAATATGTTGTAAATGTCCATCCAGTGAGTACTTTCTGTAAGCTTCATCAAAATCTGTAGTGTGGTTCATGAGCTATTTTGCTAACAAGGTAACAGTAGTTCAGACCTCCAGAGAGCAGGAGGCCGGGCTGCAACAGAGTGAGTCCGCCCAGAGGAGTCTTCTGTCGGACACATCAGAGCCCTATAAAGAGAGAGTTGCGACACTCCCATAGACTCCCATAGAAAGAATGGAATGCGGAAGTCACGTCACGTGGGTCATGTCAGAGTCAGAGTCAGAGTCAGAGAGAATTTATTGTCATTTGCACCGCATGTAGTACATGTGTTGAAAACGAGATTATGTACACAGGGTCCCAGTTACATCCAACAACAAATGCAAGAGAAATACAATAATAACATCTAGGATTAACTAAGAGAGACATCACATCAGCTAGTAATACACTAAGCCCTAATGTAGTAGAAAAACATCATTATAAACAGCAGCACGAACATGAGCAGATGGTCACAGATGAACGCAGCAACAAGAAACAGATCAGTACAGTATCAGTATGATGTGACATTTTGCAGTGTTTATTCTTATTATTTATTTATTCATGAGTCTGACAGCCTCAGGGTAGAAGCTGTTTCTCAGTCTAGTGGTTCTACATTTGATGCTCCTCAACCTCCGTCCCGAGGGGAGTGGTGCAAAGAGTGAGTGTGCTGGGTGAGTGAGGTCTTTCATGATGCAGGTGGCTCTTTTTCTGCATCTGGAGGTGTAAATGTCTGTGATGGTGGGGAGACTGACTCCCACAGACTTCTGTGCAGCCTTCACCACTCTCTGTAGAGCTTTTCTCTCTGCAACTGTGCAGCCTCCATGCCACACGTTGATGCTGGAGCACAGGACGCTCTCCACTGCACACCTGTAGAACGAGGTGAGGACTGGGCTTCTCAGACCGGCTCGTCTCAGCCGTCTGAGGAAGTAGAGTCTCTGATGACCTTTCTTGATCAGGCTGGTGGTGTTGTTCCAGCTGAGGTTATCATTCAAGTGTACACCCAGGTATTTGTAGCTGGAGACCACCTCCACCGCAGATCCACCTATATACAGTGGGGTGTGGGTGTGTTTGTTCCTTCTATGTATTGCATAGACGTTTTTTTCTAACAAATGTGTTAACAGTCTCGTTTCACTGTAATGTTAAATGCATCTGCCACGTCTAAAAATGCTTTAATAAAACACATAGTCAGTGAAATAATCAGTAATCAGTTTGTTACTGCTCAATAATTATCGAAAGACGCCGGACAAAGTAAGAAAAGTCGATTTTTGTGTCATGTTGCGCCAGTAGCTGCTCAAACTGATTGACAGCGATGAGTTGTTTGGAAATATTGAGAGCTGCATGAACCACGTGACCGCCTATCGCCGAGTTCAAAGAGTGTCGCAACTCTCTCTTTATAGGGCTCTGGGACACATGAGCTGGGAACGGTCAGTGGACCCTAGTGGCCGAAAGTGGTACTGCGCCCCTAGCGGCCGAAAGTAGTACTGTGTGGCGAACTACTAGGGGGCTCTACTCACACCCAGAAGACAGGATGTTGTAATTCAAAAAGGTTCATGTGAAAAGTGGTTTTTGGCGCTTACCTGGCAGAGTGAGTTGGAGTTGAGTAAAGTGAGGTTCTGCATCCAGTTTCTGTGTCGTCTTTTCTACTCCTCCACATTGGTGACCCCGAGAACCGAACATGTCGACATTGGAAGATGATGCCAGCTCTTCTCAGATGTCTGCTGCTGTGGAACCTCCACCGGCGGCCAGGGCTGGACTGGGACAAAAAATCGGCCCGGGCATTTTGAGCAGAGTGGCCCAGTGATGGCATAGTTACATTGAAAAAGTAACTTAGTTAAGTTACTGATTAGTCCTTGGGAAAAGTAACTTAGTTAAGTTACTGATTACTTGATTTGGAAAGTAACTAAGTTAGATTACTAAGTTACTTTATTAGTTACTTTCAGCAGCTGCTAACAAGAACCCTCTGTCACAATACATAAAAAATTTAAATGTTTTAATAAAATAATTACCAATTAAAAATATTCAAAAAACATAATGGTCTTTCTTGACTTTATAAAACATAAATACTTTTGATAAAAAATAAGGTATTTCTTGATTTCAATATCATAAATGAAGGTTGAATGAATAAAGAAATACTTGCTTTATATAAAAAAAATAGTGTCTTTACTTCACTAAACAAATAATATGTTTACAAAAAAGACTTATAAAATGATTATTTTGAAAATGTTTCAAGTGAACAATACGTTTGTATAGGCCAACTCTTTCAGGGATGAAGATGTTCACATCCTTGATAGAGAGGAACGATGGTTTGAGAGAGGAGTAAAGGAGGTCATCTTTGTGAAAAGAAACCGTCCATCATTAAACAGAGGTGGAGGCCTCCGGGTTCAACTGTCCCCCTCTTACAATGCTGTTGTTGCTAGTATCACTCAGCCCTCTGTGAATAGCAAACAACCATCAGGGTGCTAATGATCCATTGTTAGGCTGATGGTCCTCCTTGCTCATGTGAGCAGCTGGTTTCAGCTGTCATCAACAAACTGGTTGATCCACTGTGAGTCAAGTCAAGTCTATTTTATTTATATAGCACAGTTAAAACAGATAAACTGTTATCAAGGTGCTTCACACACACAACACAAAAGAGGTTTAAAAATGTACAGAACAGTATCACACACCAATGGTAAAAATTATGATATTAACAGCGGTAAAAGTATAATAAAAATGTATAAGAGCAATATTAAAATGAAAACACAGTAAAAAAAATATATACACTACGTCAGCTCACACAGTTTGAAATAATAGAGAAAAGATGATTTTTTTAGCAGGGATTTGAACATGTGAAGGGAGGAGGCCTGTCTAATGTTGGGGGGCAGGTTGTTACAGAGTTTCCACAGTGAGAGGGTGATATTTATAAGACTGAGCTGAATACAGCACCTCAGACTGAGGAAGTCTTTCTGATGAAAGATGAAACGTTTCTACAATTGTTTTGTTTTGTTTTTTGAATGTCCAGAGGCCCAGACATAGTTTTTTTTTAGATTTTTACCTGGATTATTGAGCATGCATCAGGGTCATCAGCACAGACTCCTTAGCTCCTTAGCTGCATGTGGATTTCCTTGAAGAGGAAGAGAACAGCTGCTAACTTCTGGAAATAACACACAAAGAGGTAAAAAAAAAGTTAATAAGATTATAATTTTAAATTAAAAAGGTAATAGTACAGTAATAGTAAAAGAACAATACCTCTTTTTGAGCAGTTGAGGTGGTTGAATCTCTCATCTCTCATCATCAGGGCTCCAGGACATGCTGACACTACTGTATCAGTCTGAGTTTTTTCATAAAGTGCTGAAGTGTTGACGTGATGGAAAACGTCTTAGCAGCGTTCAGTAAAGCCTGCAGCACATCAACAACATTTCAGACATGATTCAGAGATCATTAAAAACTCCTATTTGTGTTATTGATCTGGAATGATTTGAATTACCTGAGAAAAGTTGCAGCTGCTGATCGGTGTTTACAAGCTGTTTTCTTCGTTCACGTTCGGATGATGTGGTTAGTCCGTTCAAGTGACGTGTGTTGCTGCTGCAGGTCTTGTGAAACCGCGTCCATGCACAGCTTTAATTTGCGCTGGTCTTTTAACAACAGGAGACCGCAACAACATGCTAATACTGTAATGCTAAGTGCTAACGCGTGCTGCCTGCAAGATGCCGCGCTGAAACTAGGTCGCATAGAGCAGACGTCACGTCACTCCTTGATGAGTCCTGTCTCACTCGTCCTCCTCTCAGGCTGCAGGGAGGAACTTTCAGCTCCGTGTGAGCACCTCACAGTCCAGTTTCTGTCAGGCACGCTGGTGTCAGGTTTCACAACCGCAATACATGTAGCTTGATGCGAGTAAAGGGAAGGGGCTGGACGGAAGAGTGCTGAGAGATTTCATTGGATTAGCTCGATGTCGTTCAAGAAAATCAACCAATCGGCCGTCGCGATTGACAAAAAAATAGCTATAATTTATTTTTTTGGTTCATGAGTGACAGCGGCCCATAAATCGCATAAATCACCGACGGCCCACCGGGGATTTGCCCGGTACGCCCGAATGGCCAGTCCAGCCCTGCCGGCGGCCCTGCTTTCTTTTTCGGTGGCCGTTAAAATCCCGGACTTCTGGCTGCATGATCCTCCTTCATGGTTCGTCCACATTGAAGCACAATTTGCTCTTCGTAGGATTTCCTCAGACGACACTAAATACCACTATGTGGTTGCCTCGCTGGATCCGCTGTCCACCCGGCGAGCAATGACCCTGCTCCGGGACCCTCCGGCACACGGAAAGTACACCGCTCTCAAGCAGCTGCTCCTACGGCGCTACTCCCTCTCCGACGCAGAGCGCGCAGAGAAACTCCTTTCCCTCTCCGGCTTGGGCGATGGCACAGCTCTTGAGCTGATGGAGAGCATGTTGTCCCTGCTGGGATCAGACGACGGTGGGTTCCTCTTCATCCACCTCTTCCTCCGACAGCTCCCGGCTCCAGTGCGCGCTATGCTGGCCAACTCTCCGTTGCTGCAGCAGAAAAACTACCGCTCGCTGGCGGAAGAAGCCGACCGCATCCTCCTGGCTACGAGGACCTTCGCAGCCCAGGCGGTGGTTCCCGGATCTCCAGCAGCATCTTCTGAGCTTCAAGCAACGTCCTCAGAGCCGGACGAGCCATCGGTGGTAGCAGGGATCGCTATCCGCAGGCGTAGAGGAGCCGCCTTTTGCTTCTACCACCAGCGCTTCGGCGACAAAGCACGACGATGCCTCCCGCCGTGCAGCTTCAAGCCGCAGGGAAACGACACCACCAGCGCTCGGTAGCAGCCGCGGCCGTTGGCGACAAGGAAAGGCTGCTTTTCATAGAAGACTCGCGGTCGGGGAGGCGGTTTCTGGTGGATTCACAGAAGAGCCTCGTTCCCCCGACTGGCTCCGACAGGTTTACTCCTCCACAACTGCTCCATTTTTTTCGTCAGAATAAATGGAAACTGTCATATCTCAGCCAAAAATTTGTCTAAAAATATGGGAAAAAATCCATAAATATGTTGCTTCGCCTCATAAGTCGCAGGACATGAAAATTAGTTTTAAAAAACTGTGACTTATAGGCCAGAAAATACAGTACATAGATCCCTACAAATGCAAGCACAAATAGCAGCAACTACTGTAGCTGTAGCACCTCCAGGGCAGCTTGAAGCACTAACAGCAGGAATATCATATTTTCTGCTGGAATAACAGTAGTAATTTGACAGTAGAGGATTTTAAAAAACATTTATATGATTTGTCATGAAATGTTAGAGATTAGAGTGGTTTTAAGATGGACTCAACTTTAGTCTTGGCCCCACTCTGACTAGCTGTTAGCTCTTCAATTTGGTCAGAATCTGCTCAATTCTCCAAACTGAGGTCATTCAAAGAGCTATCAAAAGCAGGTGAGATGTTTATTTTTCATGATGTTTCCACAGAACCCCTCTTCAAAAGATCTGAACAATCTCTTGAAAATCTATTGGATGTATTTGTGTCACATTGTCCCCTGCTTTTGTTTTTTTTCCCCCAAGTTGAATTAGGAGAGCAAACAGTTAAGTTGAGGGCAGCCTTCACGGAAGTGGTGTCACTCATATCCAGTTTCCTGTTTTGTTTCGGACTGAGCGCTTTATAGAGTCAAGAGCAGCGTGGACTTTTGAGCCAGCGACAAACAGTAAAACTACACAGCAAGTTGATTACTAGTTTTTGAGAATAAGAAAAATCCCAGTCATGTCATCAGAGGGTTTGAAAAAGATCAGTGCTCAGCCACAAGTCATACTACAGTAGTTTCTAAAATTATGGGTGTTGGACATTGTGTCGACTTTCTGCAAATATGAACTCTGAAACAGCCAAACCAAAACCACCCACTTCCTGTTCATTCTGAACTCTATTGTTTGCTGCGTGTTTCTCTGAGCTGAAAATTCTTCAGAAATATTGCTCCACAGTATAAACATTCTAGGTGGGAACTTTCTTTGTTAGAACCCCAAAACTCTGGTTGAAAAGGTCAGAGGTCAGATGAGGGCCCACCTCACTGTTGACTGAGTGAAATACAGCAGGCTGCAGAAATGAGCCACTCGATAACACAGAGCTTCTCTTGGCCCTGGGATCCTCCCATAATCCCTGGAAAGAAAACACTCAGAGTGGAACGGTGCAATCACATCGCCGTGCAGCCATTTTAACGGCTTCCTGTGTTCAGTAAAACAAGGCTGGGCCGGTGCACATTCTCTGGTATGTTTGTTTTCCTGCAGAGAAACTCATAGTTAAAATGGAAAGAAGAAATGCTAAAGCTTTTCTATCATATACAAAACAATTGCAAATAACACCTACCGGTATAAAGTTTTTTTAATTTGTTGATTATCGCTCAGTGATATTTTTGTTTGTTTTATTCAAATTTAGCTTTTGGAATGGGTTTAAAAAATACATCACTAAGTCAAGTGTGACTCAAAATTTGGCTTTTCCTTTAGGTCTAATTGTTTTCCTGCACATTTTTGTTGATGCTTTACTGCCACCTACTGATTCAAAGAAAATAATCACGCTGAAGCTGATAAGTTTTTTTAAACAGTGTGTTTATTAAATTAAATTAAAGTGCTATGTATTGTCATTGCTGTCCCACACAATGATGAAATTTGTGCTGTGCATTTAACCCATCACAAGTGGAACAGAGGGCAGCTATGTAAGTGATCAGGGAGCAGTTAGGGAACAGGTGTCTTGCTAAAAGGTCCACCGACATGATTTTTTTACTATTCATAAAATTGCTCAAAATATATATATTTTATCATTTAAATATGTTCCTTTATGCAAACAAAATGATAAATCACTTTAATTTTGCTTTAAAAGTGATTTTGAACTTCAAGCCGTGTTTAATCATGGGAAATCTGATTACACCCGAACGCACCATCTGTGATGTCACACCGGGCAGAGCTCTGGGCTTGTCACAGTGCGCAGGTATGAGCAGCTCGACATGAAGGTAAGTCTGATACAGCATCAGACCTAAATTAGATCCTGTTGTTTCTTGTTCCATCACCCAAACTATTTTCTGCTTCCCAAAATGAAGACAAATAGCTCAAATCTTCACATAGATTGATAAATTCGTCTGGTTTTAAATGGTCCGCTATTAAAGAGACCAGAGCCCTCTGCCCAGTGTTACATCACAGATGGTGCGTTCGTGTGTAATTGGATTTCCCATGATTAAACACGGCTTGAAGTTCAAAATCACTTTTAAAGCAAAATTAAAGTGATTTAGCATTTTGTTTGCAAAAATGAATATATTTAAATGATAAAAGATATATATTTTGAGCAATTTTATGAAAATTAAAAAATCATGTCAGTGGGGCTTAAAGGACACCATGACATGTGACAGGGAGTAGAACCTGCGACTTTCTGGTCCCAAGTCGGCTCTACCACTTCACCACAGCCACCCCAAAGGCATACAGGATTTTAAAATGTGTGCACTACATATAAATTATATGCAGTCTTCTCACAGAAAGCAGTGCAGCAGTTGTAAATACAGGTAGTCCCCGACTTTCGAAGGCCTCGACTTACGAAGTTCCGGCTTTACAAATGAACTCCGAAACCATAGCACAGATTTACGATCTGAAGTTCCGGCTTTACGAATGAACTCCGTTAGAAACCATAGCACAGAGTTACGAGCTGGATGCACCCTTACGAGCGCGAAATACGGTACCTGAATCTTCGTCATGGCGGCTAATTTACATGTTGGGAAGGGGGAGAGTGGGAGAGGAGGTGGGGTGGTGGGGATGGGTGATTTTACCTTAGAACCTGGACGTGGACCACGCAACCGCGTGCTCCCTCCTCTCCTGCATCCATTGACATCACACTGACTGCTGTCATACACCTGAAAACATCTGACCTGATCTGACATGCTCCAGCTTCTTTCTGCTTCATTTGGATAACAGTAAGCACACATAACAACTTGTTGCCTGTGTTGTTTCATATGTTTCATGCATGTTTAAGGACCAGTATGTACGCTTGTTCAGTCTCATGTCGATAAACGGATGTGCGGCGCAGCGTTAGCATGCTTTTTCCGACTTACGAATGAATATCCGGTTTTACGAAATGGCCACGTGCGGCGCGTTCCGACATACAAATTTTCGAGTTACGAATGATATGTAGGAACGGAACTCCTTTGTAAGTCGGGGACTACCTGTATATATTTTGTGTGCATAATCAGTGGTGCATTTTTCGAATATAGGATAGGTCACGCACTCTTACATTTTCTGTAACTCCTTACTGGACACTGAACTTGAACAAACTGGAGGGTACACCTTCGACTGAAGCTCGAAGATCATCATTCCATCCAGACCAATGCAGCATGCGACTAATAACCATGTGCTCACATTCACTGCCAATGTTAGTTTAGAACTGTTTAAAGAAAACCAAACATGCATGAGAACAACTCCAGAGAAAAATCCCAGTTGACATTTGAACCTTAGACATTCTTGCTGTGAGGTATGTGCACAACCCATCCTCACCAAGCAACATCTATAGTCAGATCA
>JBBPBX010003679.1:16128-28145 GCA_038048925.1 Garcialebias charrua
TGTGTGTGTGTGTGTGTGGGAGTGGAGGGTTTATAACTACAGCTCTTGCAACCATTCACTAAGTTAAACTATGTTTTTGACTATTTACTTCTATTTTGCTGTGATTTACAGTGATAATACAGTAGTGATAACAGGTCTCTCTTGTAAATGAGTCCTCGCGTCTCAGTGAAACTAACCTGTATAAATAAAGGTTGAAAGAATGAATATCATTTTCCCCCCGTTTATTCAGCTTTTATATAATTCGTCTTCTTCTTCTTATTATTATTAATAAATTATTATCTGTTTTAAATTTGTTACACTACAGTATTATACTTACGGACAGTCCTCAGATAAGTGCTTGAGTCCACGGACATAGACTGAAACTAATACTGCAGTTTTGTCTCGAAATATTTAATAGCAGATGTATAGACCCCTTTCACGGCTCGTCATCAACCCTGGAAAAATACCGGAAGTAGCCATCTTGGCGACATAGCTGTGTTAGCCTCAAAGCTATTGTAGTGGTGCGTCGCGTCTGGTCACACAAAATCAAAAAATGGTGAATTATTGTCGTGTCCATGGCTGCCACAATCGGTCAGATTGAGAGAAAAGCCTTCTGTTTTACAGATTACCACTCGTGATCACAAATCAAGGTGAAGTAATTCAGCAATTATCAGAGGAAAGTCGACGTCTGTGGCTGCCAGCCTAAACCAGAACTTGGATTGAAAAACACTGAGCAACATCCGAATTTGCTCTGCACACTTTGTGTCAGGTAATATATTTCTTACAGTAGATTATAGTGAATTAGGGCATTACACGAATCATAAGTTTATTGAGCACGAGGACAGACCTTTGAAACACCACCTCCCTTTCTCTGTTTAAGACAGCCCTGAAAACACATCTCTTTAGTCTTATTAACTTTACTAAATGTATTTTATATTATATAATCCTTATGTATTTTATATTTCAATTTGTCACTGATAATGTTTGAACTGAATTGGTTTGTTAAGTGTCCTTGGGTGTCCTGAAAGGCGCTTTTAAATAAAATGATGATTATTATTATTATTACAATCCTTTAACTGTGCTGCATAAAATGTACATGGAACGTTAAATTTTTTTGTTGAGTTATTTGTTTTTTACAAATAGCATAAACAACTCAACAACTGAAAGCTTAACAAAGCTTTCAGTTGTTGAGTTGTTTATGCTGATTATTCAAAATTCATAAGAGCACATGACACTCATGACAATAATAATAATGTCTATTCCTGTCATCTGCGTATGTTTCCCATACACAGACGAAATTCGTCTCTGCATTTAACCCAACCACCTACCAGGTGGTGCAGTGAGCAGCCCGAAAGCGCCCGGGGAGCTGGAGAAATAGGTGTGCACTCATAGACACCCCAAGCTGGGTAGTGGCCGGGGCGCGAACCCGCGACCTTCGGATCCGTAGTCAAAAGCCCTGCCACTAGACCATCTTGGCTCCTAGAGCACTGTCATGAGTGTCATGACATGACACTCATGACAAGAGCACTGTCATGATAAACTACACACCTAGCTCTCAAGTTGAAAAGCAAAAAATACATACAAACACTAAATATGTAAGAAGCACATACAATAACCTAAATTAACTGTTCTTGTGTTGTTTGACAACTGACAATCCGGTGCTATGTTGTAAATCCTGTTTTGAAATTCATATGCATATGAACACACCAATTATTTACAACTTCATTTAAGTAATTTTTATTTTATTATGTTTTTTCTTTTCTTAGGCAGACGTGCTCCATTGTACAGCAAGGATGATCCAGACTGGGTGCCTTCACTGAAGACGTGTGCTGCAGAGAAGTGCAGTTGGTGCTGATGGTGGATGACATCTGGCAGCTGAACGCTTCAACCGACGACAAAAAAGAACTAAAAAAAACATGGCAAATAGCACATGTTAGAATCCATGTTGAACGTGTCATAGGCTGTGTTAGACAAAAATACACAATCTTGAATGGCCCTCTTCTACCTATTGATTTTCAAACATGTAGATATCCAGAAAAAGTTGCATTAATCGATATGATTGGCTTTGTGTGCTGTGCCTTGGTTAATCACCTTTGGTGGGTTATGAGTAGCTGCATGAATTGTAAAAAGAACAAGTGGATAGAAGAGTGATAGCTGATGTGAACCTTTTTTATTTTTATTTTACATTGTTCCACCTTTACTTTGAAGTTGTTTTTGCAAATATGGGGCAGACATGATTTTTCATTCACTGCACTCTTTATTTGAGCATGATGCTGGTGAAGATTCTCAGTCGTCCAGGACATGATAAAATCAAAAAAGGCGTTCAATACAGGATCAACTGGACTTTATTAGTAACAAATAAAGTCCAGTTGATCCTGTATTGAACGCCTTTTTGATTTGAGCATGAATTACTATATCATTGTTTATGTATTGATTTGATTAATGTAATTTTGATTATGCTTTTTCTGTAATGGATATCACACAGACGTGAGCAAACAAGACAACTTACATATTACAACATATGTTTCACATAGTGGTGCTGATACTGTATAGCTCACGTCGATTTAGAAAACCTCTCTTTTAAACAGAATAAATGACATTATGTACCGGTATCATTAACCATTTTGTTTGTGCACTTTTTGTATTGACTAGAAAATATTCTGCCAAACTCAAAGTAGTTATAAGGTAAAAAAAGGTCTATATAAAGACAACCATTCGTACTATTATCTTAAAAGATAAATGTCTGCAGAATGCACCTCAAAGTTCTTACTGTAATTAGATTCATAGAGTAGCTGTTATTTATATAATTTGTGTTGAAACACTCAGAGTAGCTGTTATTTATATAATTTGTGTTGAAACACTGTACAAGAGTTGAAAATTTTGAATAACACTTGTCAGCCATCATTGTACTTCACATGTTTATTTAAAAAATATGTTTTGAGGTAGTTCAGCACAGAGCTTCTATAAGATGAACTGAAACACACATTTAGTCTGGATTAATAAGGAAAATCAAGGCATTGCTCTCTGGAACCGCTCAGATCTGGTTGATCCAGGGATCAAATGTAGCTTAAAAAACAGGGATCTAAGATCATTTTGACAAAATTTGCTTCAATCCTCAGACTGATGTGATGAGTCACATACATTTACAATAAGAATACATAGCTAGTGTGTGTTTAAAAACACACCCAAAATATATTTATATGTACACACACAAATTAAAAATTAAATATAAATCACCAAATAATTCACAATGTCTGCGTAGGTCACAGCTGGTAAGGTCTTCTCATCTTCTGACATGTTGGACAGCCGGTATGGGTCTTAGCTGCCAATTATCTGTATTTTATCCAAATGACGTTCCTTTGCTGCAGGCTGAAGCTGGTCCACATACTCTCCTGCAGCTTCTGTCTTCTTTACAGAGGTTTGTTTTACAGAGAACATGGTCAAATCAGAAATAAAACCGGAGCTCTGACTTCAACTACTGTGTGTTTACAGCGCGAGTGTCTCCAACATGGCGGTGCTTCCGGTATTGCGCAATCCGTGAAAGGGGTCTATTGGTACAGGTGTGTTCCAACAGCGTTTACAGAACTACAGATGAAAACAGTTCCGCAGCATTATCAAAGCTCATGATTGAGCAGATTTTTCTGAAAACGGGCCTTAAACAGATATGCCTGATCATAAATAAAAACTCTATAACGTTTTTCTTGCTACTGTTTTGTTTTCAAGTAAAATTATTAAAGCAATTTTTAGTTATTATAATAATTTATCTTTTTCAATAATAATTTTATTTTATCACTCTATTTCTTTTAGCCTATTTATTTAGGCGTATATTAAACAGCTAAAACAGGACTTGCACCTTTATAAAGAACTTCGCAATCTCTCGAACCGTCTCAGTTGTCGGTGAGGCCGGCGGGGCGGATCCCACACTAGAGTAAAGGAGATAAAAAAGCAACACAACAACAAAAATAACAATTTGGCCTTTTCGTAAATTACGCTAACAAGTTCCCTTTTGGATATATATCAGCAAGGTGGGTGAATAGGAAGCCAGGCTTTCGAGGAAACGAGGCTCCGGTGTGCTGCTGGTGGTCAGCACGCTGTGGTGTTGCTATCACACAAGCTAACTCAGTGCTAACGGCAGAGCGGCCAAGGCCATTTTACCAAAGCTCAGAGGAAATAGTCGTCCGAACTTTAGCTCGAACTACTCAGGTGTTTTCAGAATATATTTATTTATAGCTAGACATTTTAAATTGGTCTTTAAATCACAAAGTAGCCTTCACATCATATTAAAGTTAGCCGTACGCTACGGATATGTTGTCTGCTTCGTGCATGGCACTCTTCTCGTGTTACGAAACTAGACATGTATCCATGTAAATATGGTCAGCATTGATAAATCCACTCGACTACCGGTACTAGTTTCAAATAATGTGACAACAACCAGCAGCATTCATATCAGGTTATGTAATGTTTCTCTTCGATCAATGCTTGTGTGAATCCAACGTTTAAATAACGTGTTCTAACATACACGATGTTTTTCAAACATGCCTGAGACCTTTGATATATCCGAGACCTCGAATCTAATCAGTTTTTTAATAGTTGTGTCGTGGTGAGACAGGATGTTGCTAGACCGATTACTAAAATTGTATTAAGTCTAGACCTTTGTACAGTCAGTGTTAGGCATTTGTTCCCACTTTCAAGTTATTTGGTCTTTTTTGTTGTTGGGGTGTTCTGTGAAAAGGAAACTGATAGCAAACATTTCTGTTTGCACTTGTTTGAGCTACACTGTTATAAACAGCATGTTATTTTTGCTGCTTCCTAATAAATAGACACATTGATTTTCCACATGATGTTGACAAACTGATTTATTTGCATATAAACAGTTAAACCTAAAGTATTGCAAAACCATATCGGAGTAATGTCTTAACAATAACCTACAAATCAAAAATTTAAACAAATATTTTTGCATTGATTTCAATAGCCACTGAAAACATTCCTATATGTAAACAAATCAGCTTTTATTTGTCTGCCCACGCCATGCTATTTGTCAAGTGTAAAAGTTTTTTATTTGGTAGTAAATTTTATCTATTGCTATAATCACTAAACCTTTGTGGTTCTGTCTAGATGCCCTCAGCAATGAATGCAAGTAGAACGGTGCAATCTGCCAGCCCAGACATGGGATCCGCTCCAGGGTTAGCAGGCAATTTTGCGCTCGGTGGACAGTCAGACGTCTTGAAACAAGTGCTGTGTGTCATCGACAAGAAAGTTCGCAACATGGAGAAAAAAAAGGTCAGGCTCTTTGAAATCTGCTAACGCTTTCACTTTGAATTAATTAAGGTGTTCTGGACAAGGCAGAGTGCAAAAAAGTTTTTCCGTCTACCTAAATTGTTTTAAATATACTGTTGTTGTTGAACTTTAATGTTTTACTGCAGAGCAAACTGGATGATTATACGCTCAGGAAGAATAAAGGGGAAAGTCTCAATCAGGACCAGTTGGTGGGTACACAAAAACTTTAATCTTTTGGTACAAATCATCTTATGAGTCTTACGATTCTACGTTTTATCAGTATGT
Organism: Garcialebias charrua; assembly: GCA_038048925.1. Lineage (NCBI taxonomy): Eukaryota > Metazoa > Chordata > Actinopteri > Cyprinodontiformes > Rivulidae > Garcialebias > Garcialebias charrua. The sequence continues at coordinate 21,670 of JBBPBX010003679.1, forward strand.
AAGCTGACTGTTTTCTTTTCACTTTATTTTGTTTAGGAGGCCCTCTCCAAGTACCAGGAAATCATGAACAATTTGGAATTTGCCCGAGAGTTGCAGAAGACATATATTACTTTGGGACAAGATGTAAGGACAGCGCTGTTCTTTGTAATTATTATTGATTCTGGCTCTTTCTGTATCAGCTTTATTTTAAATGGTATGTTCAGATCCAGAAGGCGGCAAAGAAGTCTGCACGGCGGGAGCAGCTGAAGCGAGAGGAGGCAGAGCAGAAAAAGCTCAAGACTGTTCTGGAGTTGCAGTTTATCCTGGATCGGCTGGGTGATGACACGGTACGGCAGGACCTGAAGCAGGGGGTCAGCAGCTCACCGCTGCTGACAGACACAGACCTTGCAGCTTTTGATGAGTTCTATAAGTTGGTGGGACCAGACCGTGATCAGAACACGAGGTTAGTTCACACTTTTATGTGTAAACCAGTTAGAGATGCATCATACTATATGCCTATTTGATCTATAATAAAGAAAGTCTGACAGTTTTAATTTGTGCAGGTTGACAGACCAGTATGAAGAAGCGTCTGTGCACCTTAGGGAGTTGCTGGAAGGGAAGGACAAGCCAGTGGTTGGAACAACATGTAAGTCTGTTGTAATATGTGCATATCAGCATAAGGTTGCTGTTTAGTCATTTATTTTGCTTTGTGTAATGATGGTGTTTTCTCCTGACCGCTGTTCTTTTGGCCTTCTTTACTTACGGATTACATCAGAAGTAGCAACATGTTTACATTTTTTTCTCTCTTACTCACATGTTGTTTCTGCCAGTCACCAAACAAACCTGTCCAGTCAGTCTTCACATGTACCAGGTCCATTTATCTGCTACTAAAACTTGGCTGCACATAGGCCATTGTTGCCAGTTTGAGACGGAACAAGATTATTCTCCATGGGGGAAGCATTAATCAAACCAGAATAATAAAAAGTAATGTTTGATTTAAGTAACAATTAGAACTAATAATAATAATAATGAATTCAATTTATAACGCATTTTTCATTAATGAAAATCTCAAACTAAAATGTCTTGTAATATTTAATGTTAAAATACGGTATGTCAACACATTGCAAACTATACTTTCACATACAAAAAATAGTGTGAGTGTAGAAAATGCATTTGAAAACTCCATGCATGGAGTTTGGCCAGCTGTGGGTAATGGTAAATCAAATTTTAACCAAATATTTTTTTTAATCCAAATTAACAATTTGAGGACACCAGCATGAAAATTTTGCAGCAGTTTACAGTAGATTACTCTTATTCTTTGTTTGTTTCAGTCAAAACCGTTTTATAAATCAAATTATCATTCAAGATGGCTGTTTGAATGGCCATCTGGTGGTGTAAATGGTTGGCAGGACAGTTCATCAGATGGCCAGTGGCGCAGTTGTCATAAATGTTTTTTGTTCTGTTGAGACTGAATGCAAGTAATTTATCAGATATTTCAGAATGAGCCCCAAAACAAACCTGATGCAGAATTGTTGGCGCTTTTAACCAGTCTCGTGTTAATGTAGCACGTTCTTTGTGTTTCGTTTATGTAGCTTGTGTCTGTTGCTTAAATGTGAATAATCAGGGCTTGCCGATATTGGGGCTCTGCATTCTCAGCTGTCTGGCCTCAGACTTCACACTGCTGCACTCTGCTCAGGAACTGAGCTGCGGGCTTATCCTGACTCAGCAGCAGGGCATACAGCCAGTGGCCCCGTGTGGTTGCCCATGTCGGTTCTTTAAAGCAACATTTGAATACTGGTGACCCGCTTCAGTGTTGTGACACCAGTTCAGTCCCTTTGACTCACTAATGAGATGTTTGAAACATGAAGGTGATATTTATGAAGGTGGCTCTTTTGCCTGAACCAGCGCAAAGCAACAACAAAAGCACTGGCCTGCTTTGCCATTGTGGGACAGTATCGCCCTCAGGATTTTTTTTTACAAAATGGATATTTGTTAGGTTGCAGGTTTACAATCAAAAACCTCTAGATACTTAATTCTTGATGGTGGGGTTGAATATTGAAAATCTGACCTATGTTGTTAATGCAGTGACTCTTAAGCCCTACCTTCTCAATAACAGGTGGCTGGCGACGATTTCGCCGCCAAGTCAAGTGTCTGGCACTGCCTACACAGGCGATTCCATGGCGTGTGATAGCCAATTTCAGTCGCTCTGTCAAGAAAGATACAGCCTCTCGGAGACTATTTTAATTTGTGTCAAAAGTACAAACTTCAAGCCACACAGCAGTTTTTAAATCATGTTGATAAGCCAAGTAAAACAAGTTATAAATAATCCACGCCACACCTTTTTCTGAAAATCATTGTCATATCAGAAGCATGTTAGAGTGAGAGGCTGCAGCAAAAACGGGCAGTCACAGGGACAAAACACCCCCACCACCCTTCACTTTCACCTCCCACCCCCGCCGAACAGATAACAGGGTATCCGCGGGGTTGTAAAAGGTATTAAAAGGTAGTAAAAGAAATTAACACAGATTACAGCCATTAAAAAGTATTAAAAATTAATAAACGTCATCTGAGGCGGTATTGTTTTTTTTAAAAACCTACTCAACTATATTTTTCCCGTTCTATCGGCGAAAAAAATCCTGTGAATTTATTTATATTTTCTAATTTTATGTTCGAGTAGGACCTAAGCTAAATCAATGATGTCATATCGTCGGTGCGTTCGCACCTACGGCCGGCCGAGGGCCGACAGAGCTTCCAGAATCGTCATGGTTAGAGGACGCCAGATTCAGAGACTGGCTTCAGCCAACAGCCGAGAGGCTTATGGTCATGTCTGTAAAAAGAAACAGGAAGGAGGAACGTGGCTCGTTTCTCCAAAATTTAACAAGAAAAGCACCTAAGCTATTATTTGTTAGCTCAAAATTATAGCAAAGGTGTGTTTCAGTCTAACGTTTTCTTAATGCACTTTAATGGTCAAATCAGCTTTATTTAAAAATAGTTTTGCTGCCTTGGTGCTCCATGAACGCGCAGAGGAGAGAACCAGGAAAGAGGAACGCAGCCTGTTTCTCTGAAATTTAACAAGAAAAGCACCTAAACAATTATTTGTTAGCTCGAAATTATAGTAAAGGTGTGTCTCAATCTATCATTTGCTTAATAAATGCACTTTAATGGTCAAATTCACTGGGGTGTTGCAGCTGTTTTGACAGTTCCAAGCAGTGAGCAGAATGAAGGCTGGGAGAATATGGCAGGCCGATTGAGTCATTAATAGCTAGGGAAGATTCTCAGTCATTCAGGACATGGTAAACTCTAAAAAGTGCAAGAAAAAAAAACTATAAAGTATAGTATAATAAATAAAGTCCAGTTGTTTTTGTCTTGAACTTTTTTGAATTTGTCATTATAGCCACGTTTTCCTATTACATGATACAACAGCCAACCTCATGCCATACACCTGTTACTACTCTGCTGCCATCAAGTACTGCTGTTTTTTTTTTTTTTTTCAGTCAGAATGAATGGAAACGGTCATATCTCAGTCAAAAATGGTTTATAAATATGGGAAAAAATCTATAAATATGTCACTTTGGCCTACAAGTCGCAGGGCATGTCAATTATGCAAAAAAACTGCAACTTACAGGCTGAAAAATACAGTACCGTATTTCCCGGAATATAGGTCGCAGCTTTTTATCATTTTTGCATGCCCTGCGACCTATATTCAGGTGCAACCTATTTATGGCTTTTCTTTGGCAATAATTGGACAATGCGACAGCTGCGCAGCACTTATACTGACAGATTTGGGGAGGGGGGGCAGAGACGAAGCCGCGCACAGTTTTGGGGCAGAGCAGAGGAGAGAGACAAACAGCCGCGTGTTGCCTGTATAGTTTTTTTGTTTGTTTTTTGTGGGGGAGGGTGAGAAAGACAAACGTGAGCCATGCGCTGTTTGTACTGACAGTTTTCGTGTGTGTCTCAGCGTGAGTGTTCAGCATGAGGGAAGAGGCTGCTTTTAGGTTTTTTGCTAGTGCACCTGCATTGCGAGCTGCTAGTTTAGCGTTACGTCAGTGCCTGTCTGTGAGCCAACAGAACCATGAGACCTGAGCTCTGGAGAACAGAGGGAGGATGTGCATGTTGACTCAGAGGGCGTACTAATGGAGGAAAATACACTTTTTCTTCATAATAATAATAATAATAATAAACTTTATTTGTATAGCACCTTCCTACAATGCATTGCATTGACCAAGGTGCTTAATAATAATAATAATAATGTCTTTTCCTGTCATCTGCGTATGTTTCCCATACACAGACGAAATTCGTCTCTGCATTTAACCCAACCACCTACCAGGTGGGGCAGTGAGCAGCCCGAAAGCGCCCGGGGAGCTGGAGAAATAAACATGATAAAAAGATGAATGAACTGGAACAATAAATCAATGAAAATAGAATAAGAAACAACAGCAATAAAAGGAGGCAATGGAAATAAAAATGCTACATACTAAAATACCAAAAGTAATAAAAGTTACACACTGAAAGCTTTTTTGAACAAGTGGGTCTTCAGTCTGGTTTTAAACAGAGTCAGATCAGAGGTGGCACGCAGCTCAAGGGGGAGGCTGTTCCAGGCTTTTGGGCCGGCAACAGAAAATGACCGGTTTTCTTAAATTACTGTACTTAAACACTTAATTAAAAATAAAAACTGTAGTGTAGTTTTTGAACAAAAAACTAGTGTTTAAAAAAAACTAGATATTTTTATTTCGGGCTGAGACAGCTCTAAAAGACCGATTCATTTTTTTGTGGAACAAACATTTAAAACTAATATTTTTAAGCAATTAAATAAGGTTAATTTTCCCCCTGAGGAACATGAATAGTCGTAAAGTCAAAGGTTAAAACTGTCTTGTTCGAATGTTCACACAGTTCGATGCGTTTGATGTCGATCAGATTTCATGATCTTGTCTGTACTTACAGAAAACAAAGTGAAGTTTTTGAGCTGCATGCATTCAGCTGAGACTGCTGCAAAATAAAGAATGAAGATAAATTTATTAAGAAATAACTATTGGATTCTTGAGAATGTATGTTATCTCCTCTACAAAACTGATTGATCGCTGCTGCTGATTATGACTTCATAACTCCATGCCTGTAATGCTGGTGAGACATTTTCATCAGTTTAAATAGTCTGCATTCACCAACGTTTTCACTGCACAGAATCTCTGTATGTTGATTTATTATTTTAATTTTATTTTTACCTTTTTATTTAAACCAGGCAAATCCCACTGAGATCACAGATCTTTTGCAAGGGAGGCCTGGGCCTGAAGGCAGCCTAACATGCATGTTTTTGGTCTGTGGTCGGTGGAAACCGGCGTACCCTGAGAAAACCCACGCAAGCACAAGAAGAACATGCAAACTCGACACAGAAAGACCCCAGGTCCAACTGGGGATTGAACCCAGGACCTTCTTGCTGTGAGGCAACAGTGCTAACCACTGAGCCGTCGTGCTGCCAATGAGATGAGAATCAAAAATGACTCCTGCCTCCTATTTTGAGCCATTAGCCCCTAAAAGTTTTTGAATTATGGTCCATGAGAAGGGCCAGTCTTGTGTCTCACTGGCATGAGTGGGTGACAAAAATTGCGTTATTTGCTTCTCTCACCACCTTTTGACACCCCGTCTTGTGCGTTGCCCCCAGTCAGAACTGGTTTCTTACAGGTTGCGTGATGAGCATTGTGTAATTGGTCAGAACTTTGTAGGCATATTTGTTTTTTGTAAAGCGGCTGCAGTCAGCTGTTCACTGAGAGCAGTGTCTGCTGAGGATCTGCTCGCCGAGGCTGTGAGAAAATACAGACAGTATTAAAACTTGTGAAACTTATAAAGATGGTAAAAAAAAGGCATGGAAGAAGATGGGTCAGTTTTATGCATGCTGGAAAACACAGAGGTTTGTTCGCTCTCCGTGGCTGTACGGACCGAGAGTGTGTGCCTCGGCCGGACAGAGTAGGGGCACATTCCCACTCCGTCTGTGGAAAAGGTGGTCTCTTTGTGACAAATGTACAAAGTGGTGCTTCTCAATAACATAAATATCAGATATTCTCCAACTCCAACTGAAAATAATAATTCACTCTGATAATAATAATAATAATAATAATGAATTTAATTTATAACGCACTTTTCATTAATGAAAATCTCAAAGTGCTAAAGTGCAGTAACCACTCTCTGCTGATTCTAATTGCATGTAACTTGTGCTGCAGTGGGAGAACTTATCAGGGTTTCTCCCCACAGTTCTTTTAAAAGTTTAAATAGTCTATAAAATAAGATGGTCTACAATCACGTCAGCGAGATTTTACGTCTTATAACTTGTTAAAATAAAATGAGCCCTTTAGACTGATCCAGGTTATTCTTTAGTTTCAGAAATCAGATTAAATTGTTTTGTATTGGGTTCAAACATTTGAAACAAACTGCATCATCAGTTGTGATGCTACTTGATTATTTTCGTCTTTTTATGAGGGCATAGTCAATTACATTTTAAGTAACTC
>JBBPBX010003679.1:28259-52735 GCA_038048925.1 Garcialebias charrua
GAGCATCTGTGTTTTACATTGAAGCTTTGAATTCTGCCTTTTTATCATAGCTGGCACACTTGAGCAGCTAAGCAAATTCATTCCAGGCTTAATAGTTAAAACTACACCATGAAGCAAGTGCCCTTTTTTCTTTTTTTTTCATATGCACATTATGAATTGTATTCCTGGCTTGTAAGATGATGCTGTTTTCCACACTTGATCTGCATTGATTCAAAGCTCATGGAAAAGTGGGTTCTCATCGTGACCTTGTCGGTATTGCTGCTGGATATGTGCCTTCATGGTTTAACTTTTCAGCAGCGTGCTGACCCTGTTAATCCTCTGCTAGACAAGGCACTGAAAGAGACTTTGGACCAGGTTCTGCTGAGTGGGTACTTTGACCGGATTCCCTCTCACCAAAATGGAGTGGGTGAGGAAGAAGAGGAGGAAGAGTCTGTCGCAGGAGCAGCAATGGCAGCAGTAGCTGAGTCGTCGGAGGCAGAGGAGCAGGCAGTCAATCAAGGTGCTGACACTTTTCCGAAGCATGCTGCATGAGTCTTGTTTAAAATGCTAATCTAATCACTCATTAATGAAACGGGTGCAATTATTTTTTTTTTTACAGAAACTGAAGTAATTGAAGAATTTGCAGAGACCATTACATTTGAAACAACAGAAGTAAGTTTTGCAGATATCTCAGGAGTTTTATTTGTCTTTATTGTAGGTTTTATGGCTGACATTTGATATTTTTCCTTTCAGTTTGTAAACAGACAGTTCATTCCAGACAGCTCTTACAGTGGCAGTGAAAAAGAGCAGGGGGATGAGTGGACCAGAGAAACTGAGGTTTGTTGTAGAAATTCTCGTTTTCATCTAGACATTACATGTTTTGAGTCTGTTTATAGAAAAAACATTTACATTATAACCAGGTTGTTGACAGTATTTTTTATTTTTTTTGGTTTGGTTTATTTCTGCAGTTCTATTTCATCCCTACTGACTGCCAGAGGGCAGTGATGAAAGCAGTGAGTAGCCGTGTTTCCATCAAGGTTTCTAGGTGCGCATTTTGAAGTATCGCAGCAGAAAAGCTTAATGGAAACGGCAAAATGCGAGGTTACTTCCTGAAATTCGCCAAAAAGTTTATACGCTCGCTTGAGGTGGTTTTTGGGATCTTCGAAACCGAGCAGATGCGCACAACGACAGATGGAAACACATTTGCCGACTCGTGCTGCCGAAGCGAACATTCACGTCACGTGACTGATCAGCTGTTTCCGCTCCGGACAACATGTAACATCGCTAAAACTAGTTGGCATGACAGAATAAATACAACTTGCCCGATAGCAACACGTACCTGAAATATTCTCTCCATTTTGACGAGATGTGTGGCCGGGTTCTGTTTTCAACCGCTACTTCCTGTTTACTGTAGACATGCGCAGTGCTGACGTCTGACGTAATGACGCTGTGCGTGGCTTGGTAGATGCGCTTCAAGCCAGCAGATGGAAACACTTCTGCTTCGCATTAATTTGTATTTACATATTTGCGAGATTTCAAAAATTAGCTCAAAAATCGAAATGAAAATGGATGGAAACACAGCTAGTGTTCCCTTCGCGCATGCGCTCTTCGAGTAATTATATCAACGACGTCACACAGGTGTGACCGGATAAGCAATCAGAGGCTATACAGACAACCCCCGAGTTAAGAACGAGTTCCGGACCTAAGGACCGTTCGCAGCTCGATTCTGCCGTAGCTAGGGGGTGAAAATAACGTCTTGTTCGTAGGTCCTGATTTCGTTCGTACGTCGCGGAAATAACGCTAACGGAGCGCCGCACACAAATTTATCGGCATGAGACTGAACAAGCTGACATACTGGGCCATAAACATGCACAGAACTTTATTTACAAACACTTATCTAACACATTACACCACACATTCATCCATAAACACACACAGTAACTGTACAGCATGTACAGTAGTGTGCAGTAACGTTAAACATTGCTATTCAGCACAGCACATTCAATACTGTAAAATTATTACAGAATAAAATAATTAATTAAAACAGTACAGAATAAATAAAAATATAATTTCTTACTTTGAGATGGTCAAAGCCGACATCTTAGGTTGCCATGCGTTGATGTTGTCGGCCGAGCAGCGCGGCGAACCATGGCAGCTGCTGAGGCCTGTGTTAGCTTCTGCTAGCTGCCTGTTAGCCAAGCCATGAGCTGGTGTTCGCGCGGCGGTCCGGCGCGATCGATCGGTGATCGATCCTCGGCTGCTGCTCCAGGCTGAGACGTCCACAGAGTTCACAGAGCCGTTTCCAGCTAGTAATTAATCCATATGAGGCAAAGCCGGCTGCCGAAAATGGCTGCCGCAGACGGTCCGGTGTTCTGCTTTAACTTGTGACCGTGTAAACTGGAGACCTTCTTGTAGCATTTCCTGTTATGACCGGAAGTTGAACAAATATTGCGCAATTATGACAAAAATGATCAGAAATGATCATTTTTATCATAATTATTATTTATAAAGCCTTTAAAACAACCACAGCTGCAACAAAGTGCTGTACACATGAAATTAAGAACATTTAAACACACACAAAAAAAAATATATATATATATTTTTTTTTATAATTTCATATTTTTATTAAATATGATACGTTCGTAGGTCCGGGTTGCCGTAGGTCGATGGAGTCGTAGGTAGGGGGTTAGCTGTATAGCCTAGCGTTATCCGTAATTCAGTCCTTTTTTCTTATGGTGCGCGTTCGATGCAAGGCTACAGGCCTTTGGTTTTTATTTTCTCGCCATCGCTGGAGGCCTGACTGCCTGTTGGCCAGAGCAGTGTGTTCACCCTCAGAGGGCCGCGACGGTTTAACCTTTATCAAGGTATTTCATTGGGCTACAGTGGTTTCGCCCCTCTCCCAAACCACAGTGTTGCTAATGTGATTCAACACTGGTGAGTAACTTTTGCTTATTTCGTGGCTCCGCCGCTTGTGGCGGCTCCGTCCCGTCCTCGGAGGAGGCTATCGTGTGGGTCACGTAAGTAGTCTTTTCTTTGCCTTGACTGCGGTTTGTTGCCATTGGTGTGGCTCTGTCCACTTTAGGAGGCAATTTCCACGTGAGGTTGACACGTGGGTAAGTATTACTTCTACCGAGGTTTATTGTGTAGCCAGCTGTGTTCTGGTCTTGTTTACTTTGGGAAGGCGAGCGTTTGCGCACCTTCCATAGACTATTCATAAACACGCCAACCTCATAGACGGTTGGGTTGAGCTAGCAGTGCTAGTCTTCTTAAGACAAGAAAGTTCATTCTCAATAGTCCAGGTATCAAATCCGCTCATTCTCAATCAGTTCATCTGGACAGTTTCTTTTTTGTAGAAACGTTTCACCCTCACTCCAGAGGGCTTCGTCAGTCAGAGTAGTCCAAAGCACACTGAAGTTAACCCACCAAGTAAGTCTAACCCACCTAGTCTTCTTAAGTTTTGGTCTTGTTTCTATTGGTGACGGCTAGCGTACGCACCTTCTCCCAGTTCACTTTCTTCAACCTCATACACGGTTGGGCTTAGCTAGCGGTGCTAGTCTCTTTCAGTTTTTTGGCCTTGGTTTCTACTGGTGAAGGCTAGCGTTTACCCACCCTCTCCCAATTCACTTCTGTTTGTGAAGGCTAGCGTTTAGGCAACCTCTCCCAATTCGCTTCTATTGGTGAAGGCTAACGTTTCCGCACCCTCTCCCAATTTGCTTCTATTGGTGAAGGCTAGCGTCCATGCACCCTCTCCCAATTCATTTCTATTGGTGAAGGCTAGCATACGCGCACACTCTCCCAATGGACCTTACCAAGCTCCGCCTACAGGGCCGCGTTTCATTGGCTAATGCCCATAACACGTCACAGCGCAGCTTCCACGTGCGTGCCGGTCTCACAAAACAAACGCTACGGTAGCGTTTGTGAGACCGGCACCACATGCTACTTACATTGCTAGCTAGCATACGTGCAGAATTTGCGTCAGGGCTGGAAAAATGGTCCTCCACCGTCAGTGGGGTATCTGTACAGGAGATGTCAGGTACCCTGACCGTATTTGTGGAAGTAAAATTCACCGTTTCCCTATATGTGAAACTGAATGCCTTGCTTGGATCAAAGCTTGTGCACGACCACAAAACTGAACAATTATTTCTTTCACCAGCAGAGAAGGGTTGACCTGCTTTTGAAACCTGCTAGTTAACAACACGCGGTCACGATGAGAGAAAGCCACAGTTCACTGAACGTCCTGGAAGTTGGGAAGAAACAGCTCTGCTAACTCCACATGAGCTAGCTAACACAACGAGCTCTACTGTCGATTTCACCTAAAACTGCACAAAATCGTGACACGAAGGCTGGATTTTAACTAACACACCGGACGGCTGAGCTCGTTTGCCCTCACAAAAGTCGCTGTCGGCGTGTTTAGCAGCTAAAGCAGCAACGGCTAACCAACCACTTAAGGAATGAATGGAGATTACAGTTAGCATTAGCTTTGCGACCAAGGCACACAAACTTTTGCCAACAATAGAAATCACTGATTTCAAAAGTAACCCTCAAAACCATGAATGCCTGACTTACCCAGCCTTGCAGGACAATAGGCATCAGTGATCCTGTCCACAGCTGTATTAATGCTGAGCATGTGAGCTGCTGTTTTCCTCATCAGACGGTAGCATTAGCTGTGACGCGCACACTGTTGGAGGCATCGCGTGGCTCAAACAACTTGATAACGTCAAAAAAAAAAACATGAACTTGTTGGTTCCCCTGTCCATTGTCATGGCTGATATTTTGTTGGAATCTGGCAGAAATGATACACTATTCGACTCAGAAATACCCTGCAGTCAAGTCGACGCCATGTTTCCATTGAAACTAATGCTGCTGCTTGGGAGACATGCAGACCGGTCGGAGCTTAGGGGGCGTTTCTGGGCGGAGCTTGGTAAGGTCCATTCATTTTTCGCCAACCTTGTTCTCTATTGGTGAAGGCTAGCGTCCGCTCACCCTCTCCCAATTAATTTCTATTGGTGAAGGCTAGCATACGCACACCCTCTCTCAATTAATTTTTCGCCAACCTTGTTCTCTATTGGTGAAGGCTAGCGTCCGCGCACCCTCTCCCAATTTTGGCCTGTCCTTCGTCTTACACTCGAGTAAACTGCCTACAGTAGGGAGTATGGACGGCTCTCACTGCTGTACAGATTGTGGGGCCGTGCTCCAGGCAGATGACGGTCACGACCTGTGTTCTACCTGCCTTGGACATGACCATCTGGTGGAGGCCCTGTCGGAGAACCCCTGCATGAACTGCAGCTTCATGCCTCGTTCTGTAAGAGTGGCTCGGCTGGCTCAGCTCTGCCCCGAGCTCAGAAGTGACCTCCCGCCTTCTGGCAGGAGGTTTCACCCAGGCGCTCAAAGCGCCGGACTAAGGCTGCAGTCCCTGTGGCCCCTCCTAGAAAGAGGCGAGCCAAGTCTGATCGGGGTCTTTCCACAAGAGTGGAGTGGCTGTCCGCTGAATTAGCGGAAATGAAGTCCCTTTTGCAGGCACGCCAACTGGGGGCTGAGCCAGTGGCAGCGACTGGACTCCCCCATCCCCACCCATGCCTGAGCTGGCTGCGGAGGAAGATGTATTATCCATGGCTGCCTCTGCCTCTCATTTTCTAGGTGATGAGGAGGAACAGTCAGTCTCTGTGACTGGTTCTTTTTCTTTGTCTCAGAGCGCAGTTAGTGGGTCAGGTACGGCTCTATGCCGGACGTCATGCGTCTGGCCCCGGCACAACTGTAGCTGGACGACCCGCAACCAGAGGGGTCCACCCCGGGAAGTGCCTTCTTCAGGCGCGGACAGACCCCTCCTTCATTTTCTGTTCCTCCATCAGGGGAGTACCTGAAGGAGTTGCATGGCTGCAGGCATGACCCAAGGACTAGGCGCGCATCTTCGCGGATGCCCGAGTGTTGATGGCCATGCATGAGCCCGCTGCGGCGGGCTTGGATCGCATGCCGTTGATCGAACCTGCTGTTGCCTCGCTCACCAGAGCCTGCGCAGTTATGTTCGGTGCCCACAACCTCAGTGTCGCATCACGGACGAGTTACTCTGCCGAGCTTATCATGCCAGAGCACGTGTTTGTCACCTCTGCAATTCCTTGGCACACCTCCTGTTTGCCCTCTCCGCATCCCTTCAGGGCACCAGTGGTACAACAGCGGCAATGGGCTTTAGTGATGCAGCGCTTCAGGCTTTTGCGCTGATGATGAGGGAACTGGGGCGCGTGATGTCCTTCTTGGTCCAAGCCCGCCGACAGGTCTGCTTGGCACAGTCAAACATTGGCCGAACCGTGTCGTAGATCCCTCCATGATCTTCCGGTGGTGCCAGGGTTTGGTCTGGCTGCCTTAGAAGCGCTTGAACGGACCATCCAAGCACGACAGACGAGGCAGCAGCTTTCGACCCATAGCAAGGCGATGCCCCCTTCACCTCCTCGGCATCAGAGGCGCCTGCCGGCTGTCCCCGGCTTTCGGCGCCTCAGGGTCCTTGCCCTCGTTCGGTTCAGCAGAGACCAAACAGGACCTTTCGTGAATCGTCCACCAACCAGCTGGGCAGGTCCAGACCAGGGGCTCTGGTCGCCATGGAGGGAGACTGTGATGCCACCAGGCCAACCGTTGGATATTTCTCCCACCAGCAGCTCCGATACTGGGCTGATCACACCGTGGATGCATGGATGGTTGCCACTCTGACCCATGGTTACCGGATACAATTCCGACGGCGGCCTTGCATCTCACACCTGGTCAAGATTACTGTAATCACCGACCTGGTGAAAGCCCGAGCACTAGACCAGGAGCTTTCCATCCTCCTGGCAAAGAGTACAATCGAGGCAGTGAACCCTCTGCGACGACCCAGAGGCTATTACTCAACTTACTTCCTTGTACAAAAGAAGACGGGCGGCTTTCGTCCCATTTTGGATCTGAGGTAGCCTGGCCCTCGCCTTCCTGCACAGCTCCGCTCAATTCTCATTTCCCTTCACTGCACAATCTGGGATTTCTCTCATAGACAAGGATTTCTCCTGTAGATTTTTGACCGGACCAATCAGAGAACAGAAGGGGCGGAGTTTTTGGCCCCTAACCCACGCCCCCACCTGTCCCAGCGCAGCCAGCGAGCAGTCGCATGTTCTCATTCAAAGCGATGCAAAGCGATGCAGGACTGTTTTATATGTGATACAAATTTATTAATTTCCCCTTCTTAATCCCTTATCTGGAGTTTTCTTTTGTTTTTTTGGCCAAAAGTCAAGTTATCGCTCCCTCCTCCCTCTCCTCCTCCTCCTCCTCCTCTCCGCTGAGTGCCACCTGTCCCAGCGTGCAGCCAGAGCCAGCGCGCAGCCGCATGTTCTCATTCAAAGCGATGCAGGACTGTTTTATATTTGACACAAATGTGTTAAATTCCCCTTCTTAATCTCTTATCTGGAGTTTTATTTTGTTTTTTTGCCAAAAGTCAAGTGATCGCTCTCCTCCTCCTCTCTCTCCGGCGCCGCTGCGGTGCAAAGAATAAGGAAATGACTGAGGTTGTCACGAGAGAATTAAAATAGGGTTTTACGTTGCTGCCCGAGTCCCTGCATATTTTCTGGTCTTCTGGACCAGCGCTACATGGTTTTATTTAATTTTTTTCAAACGTTATAAACACAGAATGCAGGCAGCGAGAGAAAATTCAGCAGGAGGCGGAGCAGATGTCAAGTTCGGCAGAGCTCTGAGGGGGAGGGAGCAGAATGCTTTACCTGTTCAAAATTTTTCTAAGATCCAATGGTTTTGTTCCTCAGGCAGAGGCCACGCCTCCAGCAAGAATCGTTTTTCAATGGAGAAGTCCCAGACCATTGTCTGAAGCGAATTGAAGGACAAGGGTCTGGTTTTAACCAGGCTAGATCTGAGGGGATTCAACCAATATCTAAAGGTGCTGCCTTTCCACATGCTCATGACAGCAGAGGTCCTTCATCAAGTGGTCACAGAGGGAGAATGGTTCACGTCTATAGACTTGAAGGATGCTTATTTTCATGTGTGCCTATTGCGGCAGAACATCACCGCTTTCTCAGGTTTGCCTGTCGGGATTGCCACTGGCAGTTCCGGGTACTCTCATTCGGGCTCTCTCTTTCCCCGAGGGTGTTCACTCGGTGTGTGAATGCAGCCTTCTCTCCCTTGCAGGGCTACGGAATGAAGGTTCTGCCGTACCTAGAGGATTAGCTTCTCTGCGCCCCGTCTCGGGCCTGTGCCATTTGCGACACGAATCGCCTGCTTGCTCACGTGCCCAGTTTGCCTGATTCACGAATCGCCTGCTTGCTCACGTGTCCCAGTTGGGCCTCAATGTCAATATAAAGAAAAGCTGCCTGCTTCCTTGACAGACTATCACCTTTCTTGGAGTGGTTCTGGACTCACCCTCCATGACTGCTCGCCCATCTGTTCAAAGGGTGGGCGACATACTCCAATTGGTCTGTCGGTTCCAGCTGGGCAGGCAGCTCCCCTACGTTGCCTTCTTACGGCTACTAGGCAAACTGACCTGTCACTTGGGTGGTACCCTTAGGCCTGCTTTCTCTTCGTCCCTTGCAGAGGTAGCTCAACAGCTTTTGCCTAGACGCCAGGCTGCACAGGCATTGCAAACTTGCAGTGACATGGCCATGTCTTCGTGCCCTGACTCCATGGAGGGACAAAGCTTATTTATCCAGTGGTGTCCCCATGGGGGTGGTAGTGTGTCGCAGGGAAGTGGTCACGACAGATGCCAGCTCCACAGGATGGGGCGCTGTGTGGCAACACAGAGCGGTTCAGGGCCGCTGGAGCCAAAGGGACCGTTCCAGGCATATAAATGGGTTGGAGCTTAGTGCAATGCATTTGGCGCTCAAGAACTTCCTGTCCCACCTGAAAGGGAGGCATGTCCTCGTTCGGTCAGACAACACCTCTGTGGTCTACCACATCAACCACCAAGGGGTTACCAGGTCAGCACAGTTTCTCTGTGTGTTTAGGGTGCTCTTGGAATGGGCCTCCACTCATCTGTCCACCCTGCGGGCAACATACTTACCAGGGCGACACAATCGGGTTGCAGATTTTCTCTCCCGCCAAAGGTCTGTTCCGAGAGAGTGGTCCCTCCACAGCGACGTAGTGCGGATGATCTGGGACCGTTTTGGTCAAGCGGCGGTGGACCTGTTCGCAACAGAGGAGTCAACCCAGTGTCCCCTATGGTACTCACATACGGGGGCGTCTGGTGCGTTGGGCCGAGACGCGCTGACTCATGCTTGGCCAAGGGTCCTTCTATATGCCTTTCTACCCCTTTCTCTGATTTGGCCAATCCTTCAGAGTCTTAGCGGAGGGTCACAGAATGCTATTGGTGGTCCCATATTGGCCGGCACGATCATGGTTCCCATTGCTACGGAGTCTGTTTCAGGACCTCCCATGGCGTCTTCCGACCAGGAGGGACTTGCTGTCTTAGCTGGGGGGTTGCTATGGCACCCCAATCCTCAACGTCTCCAGCTGTGGCTGTGGCCGCTGCGAGGCCAGGACAGCAGCTGACAGGAGTTTCAAGCCCCGTTGGACGCACCATCTAGGGTGCCAGGGCACCTTCTACTTGTCAGCAGTACGAAAACAGGTGGCGTCTGTTTTCCCAATGGTGTTCTGATCAAAATGAGGATCCAGTCTCCTGTGCAGTACCCACCATTCTGGAGTTTCTCCAGTCTCTCCTTGGTAAGGGTCACTCT
This sequence comes from Garcialebias charrua, assembly GCA_038048925.1. Taxonomy (NCBI): domain Eukaryota; kingdom Metazoa; phylum Chordata; class Actinopteri; order Cyprinodontiformes; family Rivulidae; genus Garcialebias; species Garcialebias charrua. Next base: position 37,931 of record JBBPBX010003679.1, read on the forward strand.
CCCTCGACGCTTAAAGTCTATGTAGTGGCAATATCAGCTAATCATGCCGGCATCAATGACCGTCCGGTGGGAAGTCATAATCTGGTGTCTCTTTCTACGTGGTGCCCGTAGGTTGCACCCGCCGAAGGCTACACGAGCACCAAGTTGGGACCTGCCCTTGGTTCTCAAGGCTCTTTGCCACCCTACGTTCGAGCCTTTGACGCAAGTGGACCTCAAGTGGCTTTCATGTAAGACTGCTTTTCTGCTGGCTATTGCCTCAGCAAAGAGGGTCGGTGAGTTGCACGCTTTTTTGGTCAGCCCCTCATGTTTCAGGTGGGGCCCTGAAGGCTCTGATGTTACCTTGTGGCAGAACATTGCTTTTGTACCAAAGGTCTTATCTCACTCTCACCGTAACCAACCGTTAAGGCTGGTACGTTTTCAACCTATGCCTGGCGAGGGGTCTGGATTGTTGTGCCCAGTGAGAGCACTGGAGAAATACGTTGCAGCTACTACCGTTATACGGTACTCGGACCAGCTGTTTGTGTGTTATGGGGGCCCTAGACTGGGCTATCCTCTTTCCAAGCAGCGCCTCTCCCACTGGATCGTGGATGTCATCTGCCACGCCTACGCAGCAAGACACCGCCCCCTGCCAGTCGGTGGGAAGGCACCACTCTACCAGGGTGTCTCCGCTTCCTGGGCTGCCCTGAGAGGGGTCTCACTGGAAGCAATATGTGCTGCTGCATCATGGGCTTCCCCAAGCACGTTCACCAGATTCTACAGAGTTAACGTGGCCACCCCTCATCCCCTAGGCCAGGTTCTTTTGCAAGGGTCCTCTGGGCTTCCTCAGTGAGGTATGTGCTCAGGATTCCTTGTGACATCGTTGATACTAGTCATTCAGTGCTTTCAGCACTGCCCTCTGTCAGTCAGTAGAGATGAAATAGAATGAAAGTTACGAATGTAACTACGGTTCTATGATTCCGGATGACCGCCAGAGCTTCTCTGTCACTCAGAATCCTTGCTTACGCGAGAAGTTTCTGTAGGACTGAATTACGGATAACGCTAGGCTATATAGCCTCTGATTGCTTATCCGGTCACACCTGTGTGACGTCGTTGATATAATTACTCGAACAGCGCATGCGCAAAGGGAACATTCAGTGCTTTCAGCACCAGCCTCTGGCGGTCATCCGGGATGCATAGAACCGTAGTTACATTCGTAACTTTCGTTTTTATTCATACTTTTGAGGTGCTTTCTATGTTTTAACAGTTTATTTTAGACTAGTTCCATGCTCAAAAGAGAACTGGTAAATTGATCCTGCTCATATAAAACCTGCACTTTTTTACCTTGCTGTAATGTGGTAACAAATATTGAAACATTTGTTTAATGTGTATGTGCATTACAGGAGCTTTTGTTAACTAGAGAAGGTTGAGGCATGCATTTTAGGTGTTTTTTTGTTTGTTTTTATGTGTTTCATAGCAAAGGTGCCACTTTAATTGCAAAAGCCACGTTTTTGAACTACTTGTTACATTTAGATGTGTTTTTACTTGTTACATAAAATTACTTAATCCAGCAACCTATTCATTACTGTTGTGACTGAGTCATGGGAGGTTCTTTATTTTCTACAATGCCAAAAGTACAAAGTGGTGAATCTCAATAAGCTGTGAACAGTTTTTAAAGGTGATGTTCTATATAAGCAGACTTTTTCATGAGGGCTTGTAACAGATTAACTACCGTATTGTAATAAATGTTCAGATTGTGATTTGCTCTCAGAAATGCAGGTGGTTTTTTTTGGGGGGAAGGGGGTACCACTTGCATTTTTGTGCTACACTTTGAGTCATGAACAACATTTTACTGCCGCTCTGTTACTCTTGGTGTAAATAAGTTACAGTAAATAACCACCGTTTGTTTGTCTGCATCTTTCAGGCTGTAAGTGCCTTGCAGCAACAGCAACCTGTACAGCCTGCAACTCCCCCTGTTCCTTTGGAGACTCACCCTGTAAACCTAACGTCGCCTGTTCCACCTACTGACCCTCTGGTCCGAAAACAGGTAGTGCAAGACCTAATGGCGCAGATGAAGGGACCATACAACTTCATGCAGGTGAGCTGTGATATTTAGAGAACTCCGTTAGCTAAAGTTGTGTCGAGGTCCTAATCACTTCTGTTCTTAGGACTCCATGTTGGAGTTTGATGGAACGCCCATTGATCCAGCCATTGTATCAGCGCAGCCAATGAAACCTGCTCAGACCATGGACGTACCGCAAATGGTTTGTCCACCAGGTACGTTTGATGAGAAGATATGCTGTTCTAATAAAGTTTAGAGTAGGGGTGCACAGACGCATGTATTTGTCCCAAACCATCATCTATGGACAACTGGCGCAGTTACAGAAAACCAGGAAGAATGTTTGTTCCAACTGATCACCACTCTCCCTCTAGAAGGCCATACACATTTTATTTAACTGAATTTTGATTGCTGCCATGACTAAAAAAGAAGCAGAGTAAGGCCCTGTACACACGTAGCCTGGTGTTTGAAAAACGAACATTTGTGCAAAAAAAAAATCTCTGTCCATACATGTTTGAATATTTAAAATGTTTGTCTACATGTCCTGTTTTTTTCACCACAGAACGTTGTAAAGTTGTAATGAATATGCTGAACCCATAGGTGGCAGTGTAGTGCTGTCACAATCCTTCAACCCATGCAGCCACACTTCCTGTTATTTATTTATTTATTTTCTTTTGTTTGTGTGGACAGACCGTGAGGTTGAACTACTATTAAATACCGTGTTGGAGTACAAAGTTAATAAAACGCAGGAAAATGTCGACTAGGAATCATGTCAGAGCAGGTATGTTGACTTTTTAGTGCTTTTTTTAGAGCATTATGTGACGTGAGCGCCGCTCAGCTGGACCGGAAAGCTCCGTTCTGAAAGTCCACACATAGACTCGAAAACGGAGAGTTCTCAAATCTTCACTTTGGCCGGAGTTTTTTTATTATTCGTTTATAGTTACATCAACCGGCGTTCACGTGTGGATGAAAGGCTAAACCGCACGCTAAACTGTTCGGTTTTAATGATAAACGGCTACGTGTGTACAGGGCCTAAGATGCAATATACAGCACTTTAAATCAAAACAAAGCATGAATGGCTGGTTCAGAATATAACACAAAAACGTCCTTGTTTATTTTAAATCATCTTTGTGAATAAGGTTTTCTTGGTCATGCCCAGCTGCAGTCGGCTGCAATGAGATGTGCGTTTATAGCAAGTCAAGCAGGTCATAAATTGTGGGCTTTGAAAAACACTTGACAAGCTGTTTCTGTATTTATTCAATATTACCGTAATTTTCGGACTATTGAGCGCACCCGAATATACAGTATGCTGCGTCCACTAAATAAATAAAACATTTGTACGTATATTCATTCAACCTTTGTTTAGACAAATAGATCACATTAAGCCTAGAAGACTCGTTTACAAGTGAGATCTGTTTAGACAAAAAAAGAAATGAAACTGGACACATATAGGAATTGGAGGCAAAAAAAAAATTCTATCCAGGGTATCCGCGGGGTTGTAAAAGGTAGTAAATGAAATTAACACAAATTAAGGCCATTAAAAAGTATTAAAAAGTAATAAACGTCATCTAACGAGGTATTAAATTTTTGAAAACCCACACAACTATATTTTTCCCTTTCTGGCGTCTAAAAAAAGGTCTGTGAATTTATTTATCTTTTCTAATTTTATGTTCCAAGTAGGACCTTAGCGAAAACAAAGACGTCATATCGTCAGTCAGTGTGCGCGCGCACCTACAGCTGGCCGAGGCTGATCATGTCTGTAAAAAGAAACAGGAAAGAGGAGCGCGGCTTTATCCTCCGACATTTAACAAGAAATTTACCTAAACAATTGTTTGTTAGCTCGAAATTATAGCAAAAGGGGTGTCTCAGTCTAACGTTTTCTTAATAAAAGTACTTTAATGGTTAAATCGGCTTTATTTAAAAAAAAAAAAAGTGTCGCTGCCTCAGTGCCTGTGTGCTCCGTGATCGCTCAGCGGTGACAAACAGGAAAAAGGAGCGCGGCTCGTTTCGCCGACATTTAACAAGAAAATTACCTAAACAATTATTTGTTAGCTCGAAATTATAGCAGAGGTGTTTTTCTGTCTGTCATTTTCTTAATAAATGCACTTTAATGGTCAAATTAGCTGCATTTCGCCACCGTGGTGCAGCTTGCTGCTGGATTGAAGGTTCAAGCAGAGAGGTGGGGAGAGTATGGCAGGCCGATTGAGTCATTAATAGCTAGTGAAGATTCTCAGTCATCCAGGACATGGTGAATTCTAAAAAATGCAATAAAAAAACAATAAAGTATAGTATAATAGTATAATAAATAGTATAATAAATAAAGTCCAGTTGTTTTTGTCTTGAACTTTTTTAAATTTGTCATTATAGGCACGTTTTCCTATTACATGATACAACAGCATGCCATACTATTACTACAATAGATATCATGAACTGGTTTTTTTTTTTCAGTCAGAATGAATGAAACGGTCATATTTCAGTGTTATGGTTTATAAATATGGGGAAAAAAATCTATAAATATGTCACTTCGTCCTATAAGTTGCAAGGCATGTAAATTATGCAAAAAACTGCAACTTACAGGATGAAAAATACAGTAGTTATTATTTTTCTACCTCTCTTTTTGAATTATGCATGTGTTCAGTGTTGAATTATTTTAACTAAACTGTTCTGTTTTCAAGTTTACAGTTTTTGTTTGCCATTAGAGATATGTTATGTGTGGGAACAATTAAACTTTTTCTCTTGGGTTAGATTTAAATAACAAGTAGGTCAGTGCTTTTATTGAGGCAAGAAGCAAATTGATGTATCCAGTAATTGTTATAAAACTACATTTACTACCAAAGTTTAGGAAGAAAATGACAGTAATCTATCACTTTACAATTAGTTGCTCTAAACTGAAGTACAACAGGTTGCCGCTACGGTTATAGCTCGGTGCCGTGATGGTATTAAAAAATATTTTGATGGTATTAAAAAGGTATTAAAAGGTATTAAATTCAACTCTGGAATTTCTGCATATACCCTGTCTATCAGACTCTTTCTTAGGCTACGCTTGTCTATAAGCCATGGGTGTCCATGTTGTAAGATGAGATATTTACACATTTCTTTATTTTTCTTTCTGCTTCTGGAAAAGTTATTTTGTGTTTTAGAAGATAATTGCAATTGTAATCGGTTTCTTTTTACTGCTACACCTGACCTAAGTTGAACCATGACTTGGGAGTACAGTTACACCCCCAGTTTAAAATGCCAGTCTGACCATTGAAAGCAAAAATGTTTGATAAAAGTGTTGTGGTTTTAGGTCACCCTGATCCCCGGCCGATCCAGCCCAACTCTGTTCCTGCTCAACCAGAGCCCACACAAGTAAGTATTAGGTATAAACATGATGGTAAAACGACACAAATATTGTTCTTAGGCCTGTCACGATAACAAATTTTGCTGGGCAATTGTCTCAGAAATTATTTCGATAAACGATAATATTGTTTGAAATTCAACAATAATTAGTAATTTTCAAATTTAAGAAGAAATGTTGGTTACTTTGTTTTGCTGTAGTACCTTTTTAAACCACTGGATGGCAGTATAAGATAGTTTGAACCGAAGGATGGATAGTGAGGGAGTGAGCAGTGTGTCTCTTTAAGAAAAATGAGATGGAGGCCCCTTGACATGACATGGACTGTCTCTCCTTCCTTTTTTCCCGGTGCTCAAAATGGCAGATGCTCATTGTGGTTTGAGCTCTTAAGTAGGGATGTGCCGATCGATCGGCCACCTATCATAGTCTTAAGCTTAGCAATTTTCACCCAAAGCTTTTAATAAAATAAAATAAATCAATAAACAAGTTCTCAGCTTCTTTTTGCAGAGAAAAACAACTTTTTACATGAAGGGACAGGTTTCCACCGAGAATTTTGGAGCTTCGACAAGACAGGTTTTTTCTCGAGGTCGGTCTATTAGCTTAGCTCTTAGCTTCTCAGCTTAGCTGCTTTTAATGATGCAAAAGTGCAATTTTGGACGGTTAAAACAGATTTTAAAGAGAAAGGAGAAAGGAAGTGGTCAGTGAAGAACACCGGAGTTGAGCCTTTTGTCATCCAGTGTCTTCAGTAGAAAGAGAGACACGAAGAAACGATAAAGCTGATAAATTAAAATTAGATCAATAATTTTAATTTATTATGCGATTAATTGATTTATTGTTTATCGCGGCAGGCTTAATTATGCTTAATTTTTCTTTTTTCAGGTCCCCATCATCTCCCCAACACCACCCCCGATGTATCAGACCTCACACACACCAGATCCTCGACCCCAAACAGAATCCATCGACCCCATCCAGGTAACCTGTGCACTGATTAGGGCAGTGTTTTTCAACCACTGTGCCGCGGAACAGCAGTGTGCCGCGAGAGATTGTCTGGTGTGCCGTGTAAAATTAGTAAATTATGAAATTTTTATTAACTGGTGTAATTTCCTTACCGCGCGATAGGTGGCAGTATGGAGCATAGCGGCGCACATTAAAACAAGAGAAGTAGCGGCGCATGAACGTGACGTGTAGCAGTGAGCAAAACAAACAGTGAGGACCTTCTCAAACAAACAGGCAGCGATGGAAAACTTTTTCAAAAGAAAAAATACTAAATCCGGTCTGGTCCCTGGACAAAATTCGGACCCAGATGAAGGCCCAAGTGGAAATCAGAAGAAGGCAGAAACCGTGAACGTGGAGACTGTACAGCGAGGCTTACATCTCTTGAGTCATCAGTTCAGGTATGCTATGACTTTGTTAGGGACCCATACAGCTCAGCAGTTGTTGGCAGGAACATGACTTTACAGGAGCAGGAAGAACTAACTGAACTGGGACAAAATCGTGGTTTAAAGCTGAGCTTTGCTGATCTTCCTTTAGAAAGTTTTTGGTTGACTGCTACCAAGGAGTTCCCCTTTCTGGCAAACAAACCTATTTTTACATTGCTCCCATTTTCCACAACATATCTGTGTGAAGTGAGCTTCTCCAGCCTAACTGCCATAAAAACTAAAAACAGAGACAGGCACAGGTTTCACACTAAGTGAGTAAAATGTAGAGAGAATGGTAGGACTGTTCAGGTGTATTTGAAGGCATGTTAAGTGCAATTTCATCCTCTTTAATTTTAAGACCATATTGTTGTGGCACTGTTCAGGTGTATTTGAAGGCATGTTAAGTGCAATTTCATCCTCTTTAATTTTAAGACCATATTGTTGTGGCACTGTTCAGGTGTATTTGAAGGCATGTTAAGTGCAATTTCATCCTCTTTAATTTTAAGACCATATTGTTGTGGCACTGTTCAGGTGTATTTGAAGGCATGTTAAGTGCAATTTCATCCTCTTTAATTTTAAGACCACAATTTGTGGCACTGTTCAGGTTTATTTCAAGGCATGTTAAGTGCAATTTCATGTTAAGTGCAATTTGAAATAAGAAATATAAAACATGATAAAAATACATTTTTGTGTTTATTTCATTCCTATTCAAGACACTTTGATAAGAATGACTATATATTTAATATAGGCGGATACAGTGTATCTATGTTTACAATTTTGGTTGGTGGTGTGCCTCGGGATTTTTTCAATGAAAACACTGTGCCTTGGCTCAAAAAAGGTTGAAAAACACTGGATTAGGGTTTTTTAATGTCGAGTTGTTTGCAGATCATATTTATTCAAGACTGATGTTTTTTTTATTTTGCAAAGACCACTCATTCAGTGGTTTAATGGTGACGAAAGACGTGGGTCAATTTAGGTCACACAAACATAAAACTAAAAATCACAACTTCAAAGCCACTCAGATCTTTACCTGTATTGTTCCCCAGTTTGGGCCGTTTCTGGTGAGCATTCAGAGATGGAGCAGGGTCTGTAATGTTTTGTAAGGAGAGTAACACTCTTATAAACCCAGTTGTTTGAGACCTGAAGAAGATGAAGCCTTTGAACTAAAAAAGACGAAGTTGGCTTTTTTTACTACTGGTAATTTCCTAAACGGTTATGACTTTACTCTCTTTGAAGACGACACTTATAGGATTTCTCATCTGATGGTGTACAATTATTTTCTTTTATGGCAATAGTGTTTCATGTTTAGCATCAATTTACTTACTACAGGCTCAATTCCAAGGCAGAAAATATGTTCAATTAACTACCGTAGCTAACACCAGGTTCTCCAGCTCCTAACATTACTTCACAAAAAGGGGAAAGTTGCACAGTTTTGCTCAATTAGAGTTTTGAATTTAGTATTACCATAATTGCCAGTTTACAGAACGCACCTGAATGTAAGCTATGCATACTAAATTTTAAATGAAACACAATATTGTGCATAAATAAGACACACTGGTGTATAAGCTGCGGGTGCCCACAATTTAATATCAAACTACGGTACACAGCTCATGGTAGAATGCATAGCTCTTATTGTAGTACAATAATCAACCACCAGATGGCGTTTCATAGACTTTAGTTTGCTTTCAACACACAGACTGCTGATCCTCAGAGGTCTTCATGATGACTCGCTGTCTGACTTGTATCACACAATTTTCAGTCAGGTCATCTGAAAAAAAAAAAAACTGGCCAGATGACCTGACTGAAAATTGTTGGATTGTACCTGGATTATTGAGCATGGACTTTGTTGGTTTTGAACCAGTTTGACATGGCTTTCGACGAGGGAGAGGGCCTGCACCGGCGGAGGGGGTGTGCCCAAGAGGCCATCTTAGCACCAACATAACTGGTTTGTTCCACTTTGGAGTAAGTTGTTGGGGGAAGAATCAGTTTTGTGTTGTGTGCTTCATTGACTGATGAAGCCTTCTGGGTGGAAGGTAAATAAAAAAATTAAAAAAGAAACTGTCCAGATGGCCTGACTGAAATTTTTTGAAATGTATACTACCAGGATTATTGAGCATGGACTGTTGGTCTCTGACTTATAGTTACCAGTATTCAGGGAACACCCCCTCTCGTTCTCTCGCTGTGAGTGAAATTTACTGTACACAGAAATATATATATTTTAACTTATTTAAATATGTACCAGTAACATACACAAAATAAGCTGTGTACAGTACGGTAAATGTTTTATTCCCCCCGAAGAATGCCTTTAACATGGCAGGTAAAATAAATAAATAAATTCAGACGAATTTTCCGCTCCACTTGAGTGAAAGTGAAACAATTTCCTTGTACCGGTAGTCTGGAGGTGACAGAATTGTTCGTGCCCTGACGGATGGATGCCCAATGTTGTTTCCGTGTCAATTTTTATTATTATTATTTTTTTTTTTAATTGCTTATCTAAGGAACCACCAGATTTTTTTAACAGGAAATAATAATAATAATTTTATTTAAAATATGCCTTTCGGGACACCTAAGGACACTTTGCAAAAGCAAACAACAAGCACAATGCAAAGATCAACAGGAATAAATTAAAATATAAAATACATAAAACAAAGTCAAGAAGGATAAGCGAGTCTAAAGAAATGTGTTTTCAGAGCAGTTTTGAATAGAGAAAGAGAGGTGGTGTTTCGTAAGTCTGGTGGTAGAGAGTTCCAGAGTTGAGGGGCAGAGCAAGAAAATGTTTTCCGGCAGCCTGTCAATATAAAATACTAAAATAAAATATTAAAATAAAAATACATAAATTTGCAGCTTATACACAGGAGCGGCTCGTTGACGATTGGTCTTGTGGAGCACAGTGTCAGTGTAAATACAAGTCAGTGTTGTCCCACAATCCTTTTGTGTCCAATCAACCAAACCAGAATCAGCTTCACAAACAAAAAGCCAAAAATATGAATTTCTAAACCTATGAAAAACCTATAAACATATTAATCTTTAAAACTAAACCTAATACAGTATGTACCACCGCTGGCTGCAGTACCAGCAGTATTTAAATTACCGTACTATTGTTAGCAGTAGTAGTAATAGTAGTTCAGTATTTGTTTTAAAATCAAATGGTTAAGCTTGTGTTTTTTATTTTACTTTGTTTCTTTTACCATGAATGTGTTGTATTTTTGCTCAATTCTGACATACTGCCAAAATTTTATAGTGGCCCATGTGTAGTTGGCTGAAAACTGTTAATGTTTTTTAACCAGTCTGTTGTACTAACATCCATATTCAGTGGTGGTGTTTGCATGTGGTAAATGTGTATACCATTACTAATGAATGCAGTCATAGCAGAATTAAGAATTTTATTGATCCTGCAGGAAATTATCGGACAGTATTTATTTTCTGTTAAACACAGCTGGCAATCAGACATTCTCAAATGAAGCAACATGAATATTGCAGGTAAAAGTCCAATGGTATCAAGTAAAGAACTCCTGGAGTTCAACTTCTTGAGACTATTTGGGAGCTCAAAATTGTAAGAAAATGGGTGAAGTTTCAGTTTACACTGAATTCAGAGTTTTTGGGCTCAAGCAACCATCAAGCTGTGCATTTTGTGTGAACAATTTTTAAAAAATCACAGCCTGTTTTGTGCACTGTTTGCAAAACTGTATTCTAGGCCGTGCACACTCGCATCATGCCTGCCCTCAGCCATCTTTGTACCCACCTTTTACCAGCTGTTCCCACATTTAATCCAAACCTTGTTAAAAATGATGAATTAACTCAGTTTAGCCATCCTTGGTTAAAATCCTTGGTTTTAGCAATAAAATACCTCTCCATTTTCCAAACGTACTCTGTTAAGGAGAAAAGTAACAAATGTGGTTCTAGGCTGACCTTTTTGTTTTGTTTGTCCCTAACATGGGTTTGGGCTGCACAAAGACATGACAAGTTAGTTCTGCCTGCTCCATCATGCTGGAGCCTGGGGAGGGATAAAAACATTCAATGGTGTCACCCCACAGTTCTAGAACTAATTACTTTGAAGTGACGACTGGTGGATTTGGACCAGTTTTTAAGTAATATTTATCATCAGTGTTGTTTTTGGACTTGGACGTGTCAGAGGAGAGAGAGCTTCTTCAGGTCTCTGCAGCGTTCTTGAGACGGGTTGAAGATGCCTGTGATGAATCTATTTTAAGAGAAAATTTGTTGCACAACCATTTTGAACCTGTTTGAAGTCAAGTGACCAAATTGCAACCCTCTAAACCCAGACAAGAACATTGAGAACCCTCGTGAACATTTTGGAGACTTCCTCATGACTGCTGTTTGCCAACTAGCTGCCAACAGTTGCAGCCCTGGGAGATACAAGCTGAAAGGATCCTTCTGATTTACTGAATTTGTTATGTAGCCACTTGGCAGTCTTCTAAACTCACTGGGATTACACGGGCATCGGGGCTACCAGCTCCCACTCTTCACAATATTGTCAGTTTAGTTAAAACATTTACAATATTATAAATACAGGTAGTCCTCGACTTACGACGAAGTTCCGTTCCTACGCTCCGTCGTAAAGCGAATTTCGACGTAACTCGAAACATACGTCCAAACTGCACCTTATGCGTACAGTACTGTATTTTACCAAGCACTTACTTAGCCTATCCTAACACAGTACCCTACATAATTATCAAAAAAAACATACATTTAGGAGCCATAATGAAGTGAAAAAAAAAAGGTTAATTTCCTACTCTGGACTGTTGGTGAAGCAGTTTCCTCGTTCCTCCCTCCCTCCTCCGGATTCTCCATTCGTTTACGTTGTAAAACTTCCGTCCATAAAACAGCTACTTTTCCACAGCTGCTGCCTGTCCAGCTCCAACAAGTTTTGTTTTGTTTTTTGAATGTCCAGAGGACCAGACTTAGCTTTTTTAGAGAGTACAGGATTTATTTTTTTAATGGGAGGTGCGTCGTAACCGCGAAACGTCGTAACTCGAGGCAGTCTTAAGTCGAGGACCACCTGTATATGAAGGGATACTTGTTCAACAAAATATTCTTGTAACAATTAGTACAGGCCCCAAGTTTCCTTTACTAAAAGATTTAGGTAAATCCCTTCAAAATACAACAAAGAAAAGAAGCACAGGTGCATAACAAAAAAAAAATTTGAAAATGAAAAACGTCGATATTTTTGTCAATCATTTCAAAAAGTGAAACTCATAGATTCATTAGAGTGAAATGTTTGAAGCCTTTATTTCTTGTAATTTTGTTGATTATATCTTGCAAATAATGAAAAAACAAAATTCTGTGTCTCATAAAATGAGAACATGAAGAGGTTCCATATTGTAAACTCCTGGTGTCTCACCCTGATCAGCTGATTAAAGCTGCTATATGTAACTTTTCTAACAATATATTTTTAACATATTTCTTCACTCTGTCACTAGATTGATGTTAGAGAGGTAATCTCTGAAAAAAACTTAAAAAAAAATATTGTCCCCTTGCTTCTCCAGGTGGTAAATAAGCATTTCTAAAAAGAAAAAGTGACCCGCCATTTTCCAGCCAATAAAAACAAAGTTTGTAACCAGCCAATAAAAACCGAGCTTGAATTTGAATCAGCCAATAAAAACAGAGCTTGAATTTGAATTTCAACAGACCACAAGGGGGCAGAGCCATATATGGCTCTGAGGGGGAGGGATCAGAATGCTTTGCTTGTTGAAATTTTTTCTAAGTGCTGATGTTTTACATAAACTGCAGAATTCACCTTTAACTCCAGACATGAGCTACAAATGTCCTCGTTCAATGGTTCAGTTGCTTCAAGTCCTGAGTGAAGTTTCCTCAGTCACTGATGGTTTGGGTCCATGTCCTCTGCTGGTTCTGGTCCACTGGGTTTTCTGAAGTTCAGTCCACGCAGCATCTATCAGGACACTTTAGAAGTTTCCTTCTGCTGATGAGCTTCATGGAGATGCTGGTTTCATTTTCCAGCAGGACTCAGCACCGGCCCACACTGACAGAGCTACCAACAGCTGGCTGCTGTGGAATATTATCATTTTCTGAGACACTGAATTTTAGTTTTTCATTATTTGTAAACCATAATCGTCAAAATCATAAGAAAGGAAGGCTTGAAATATTTCACTCCGCGTAATCGATGTAACACGAGTTTCACTTTCTGAAATGATGGATAAAAGAAATGGCACTTTTTCATGACGTTCTGCTTTTTTTTAGATGCACCTGCATGCTATAAAAATGTTTGTTGACAAACCCCACCTGTGTGCATTAACCAGTACATTCATCCCAGTCCTAAATGAAATGTGTGCTGTCTTTCCTCTACAACAGACTTCCATGTCATTGTCGTCAGATCAGCCTCCCCCTTCCACTGCTCTCCCTCCCGCCTCTCAGACGCAGGTCTTCCAGCCTGTTTCCAAAGTTCCTCACAGCAGTGGCATCAATGTCAATGCAGCTCCATTCCAGTCAATGCAAACAGTAAGACTGCGATGATACTTCCTGTTTCTGAAATAAACTCCATGTTGCAAAATGATATAAAGAAGCTGTTTAAAATGTAAAGGAAAACTTGTGATTATCTCATCCATGTGGCGGCATTGGTCTACATGATTTTTTTTTTTTTCCATTACCTGCTGAGGCCTACATGGGCTCAAACTGTCAGCACTACAAGCTAGTAGACATTAGCTTGTAAAGTCATTAGGATGCCTGTCTCATGCATCATATGTTCTGTGTAATGTTTTTGTCATCCATATTCCTGTTTCTGTTGCTGTTTTTGACATTTTTCTGTATTTTATCATTCACAACAATGGTGAACCATAATGAAGGGGTCTGGTTTTAGACGGACTTTCTGAAGCTGTTTTTGTCCATCATTGAGTGTGACTAAAGCTTAGATTTATTTGAGACTCGTGTTATTTCTATGCTTGAGGAGCAGCTGTTGCTGGCTTCATGTTCTCTAATCACATTTTTAAATTGGAGCAGCTTCATGCAGAAAATGGAGGGTCAAAGGCTTCACAGCTATTAAGAAGGGGAGCTTTCCTCTGGTTTATGGCTTCTCTACAATGTGACCTTTTTGGTTTTCAGGTGTTCAACCTTAATGCTCCAGTCCCACAAGACAGTGAGACAGAGGCCTTAAACCAGGTCGGCCAATACCAGAACAGCTACAATCAGGCCTTCAGCAGCCAGTCACAGCATTCTGTAGAGCAGACGAAGATGCAGCCAGAACAGCTACAGTCTGGTGGGCACATTTTCACAATTATTTCAATATTACTAAACTTTATATTTTACTGATGAAGACGTATGACTCACATCTGTTTTTGGGGTATGATCCCCATTCTTCTTCTGTAGTCGATGCCTTCCAGGAGCAGTCTGGAGGCCATCAGCAGCCTGCTCAGCAGGGCCCAGGTTTTGGCAGGCAGAGTCAGTCCTTTTATAACAGCAGAGGCATGTCTCGCGGCGGACCCCGAAACACCCGGGGCATGATGAACGGCTACAGAGGCTCAACCAATGGCTTTAGAGGTAAGCCCACACCCACACATTACTGGTACATAGGTCTCCTTCAGATGTGGAAATGTGACGTCTTTCACTGAAAGCTGGGAGCTTTACCATTCTGGTTCAATTAAAATGGGACATAATCTGTTTTAGAGCTGGGTGATATCTCATTATTTTAAATATATATAAAAAATAATTTGCAATATAAGTTGAGACTATTCATTCAACCTTTATTTAAACAGATAAGTCACACTGAGCCTCAAAGACTCCTTTACAAGTGAGATCTGTTGGACAGACAATAAAAGTGGTGAAAAATGACATATAGGGTTTGGAGACAAAAAAAATCCTAACACATTTTTGACCTCTGCTTGAAGGTCAAAAATATGGTAATGAAAAAAAGTCTTGCACATAATGACGCCGACATTACGCAGAGGGCGGGGGAGGGAACTCGAAGGCGGTGAGCATGCCAGCCCATAGAAGCACTGCAGAGTTCAGATAGAATCACTCAGTTCATATACAGCAGGGGTCACCAA
>JBBPBX010003679.1:55434-81118 GCA_038048925.1 Garcialebias charrua
TGAGGCTCAGATGTGTCTCTGTCTAATCCCCATTGACAAAAATCACGGATGAGATGAGCACCCCACCATGGCAAGTTTTCTAGGGGAAACACTGCAGCAGGACATCAAAGTGATGCCACACAGCTTCAGCTCTGCAGCACGGAGCAGAAATGAACTTCTTGATCAACTACACTTCAATAACTGAACATAGAAGTTCTAAAATAATTAAAAATAACTTTTAACAATTATATCTTGTGATTATGATGATTTTTTACAATGTGACATACTTTGAATTTTAAGTTGGCAGCCAAAAGTCGATCGGTGCATCTGGACAGCAAAGGGTTAACCCTTCACAAAGCTGCAGCAGGAGAAATGTGTGGCAGAGAAGGAGATCAGCTGATCAGCTGCAGGAGGGAGCATTCCCCTGCACTTGTGGGGTGCACACATGGTGTAAAATCATTTAAAATAATTTATTTTTAACTAAACAACTCATGGCTAAAATAATTTATTTTTAACTAAACAACTCATGGCTCATCCATCAGTCAGCCAATTGTGTCATGTCCAATCTTACTTTGAAAAAAATCCCGATATAGCAAATCCACAATAAACGAACCACGAAGTAGCAAGGGACTACTGTACTTAAGTTTTCACTCATGGTAATATACTGTAAGTTGTTCCTTGTAGGTTTTCTTTAGTACTAAGATGTCAAAAGGATCCAAGATTGTACTTATTGTGACCTGATGTAAAGTCATTAGAATTATAAGCCTGTGTACTTTATTTTATCATAAAATGTGTGTAATTCGTTCGATAAACAGAAAAGTACAAACAGACGTGTATTTATGTTGCTGTTAAAGAATGTTTACCTGTACTTTGTATAGACACGGCGAGCTGCAACAATAAACCTATAAAACCCAACGGTAAACTAGAGGCCCCCGTCGACTCTTCAAGCAGCCCTCCACGTACCACACTACTGGGAACCATCTTCTCTCCAGTCTTCAACTTTTTCTCACCAGCAACTAAAACTGGTAAATTATAAAATATGTTGCATCAATCAAATACACACTTCAGAAAAGCACCACCTGTTTTATTGTTCTTTTAGGAGGTCCAACTTTTAATGTCTTTTTTTCATCAATATAAATTTCAAAGGTAATATAAAAACAGGTTATTTTTCTCAGACATTGTATACATTCTACAGCGTATACAAATGACTACATGGTATGGTTTCATGCTGAGAAATAGCACCACAGATTCCATCTTTGCTTTGATGATGCTGATTGAGAAGTACAGAGAGAAAGAACTCCATTGTGTCTTTGTGGATTTAGAAAAAGTATATGACAGGGTGCCAAGGGAGGAGGTGTGGTATTGCATGAGGAAATCTGGAGTGGCAGAAAAGTATGTTAGACTGGTACAGGACATGTATGAGGACAACAAGACAGCGGTGAGGTTAGGGCTGGGCCATATCATATCGTTCATGATAAAAGCTTGCCTGGGCAAATAAATGATATCATGATATATTAATTTCATGACGTAATACGTCAGAGAGCCCTGCCCCGTTAATAGAATCGAGTTTTTATCCTTAAATTGCAGCATGATGTGCGCGCACACGCTGTCCATCCAGCAGGACTTTTTTTGCCCTAAAATATCCGTACACATTCTGGTACACCGGTAGTCGTCAAAAGCCTAGAGGGCCCTTTAGCGCCCCTAGCGGCCGAAAGTGGTACTGCTCCTTTTTCCCCCAGTCAGAATGAATGGAAACGGTCATATCTCAGCCATAAATTGGTCTAAAAATATGGGGGGGGGGAATCTATAAATACGTCGCTTCGCCGTATAAGTCGCAATACATGCTAATTAGGCAAAAAAACTGCGACTTATATTACGAAAAGTACGGTACTTGGGGTACACTGTCCAGGAAAATGGGGATTGTGGGAAAGAAGTGAAAAAGAGAGTCCAGGCAGGATGGAGTGGATGGAGAAAAGTTTCAGGAGTGATTTGTTGTATGGTCTGGAGACAGTAACATTGACAAAAATGTGATGATGATGCTTCTGTAGCCTCTAGGTGTGCAAAAAGTTTTCAGTCACTATATTTTTATTTGTTTTTAATCCCTGCCTCTAGATTGCACCAAATGCCCATCCATTAGTCAGTTCAAAGTACGGTAAGTTGTCCATGGTGAAAATCCACAAATGTTTAGGATAGAAAGTGGATCTTACTTTTATTATGACCACATCCACCAAAAAAATCTTGAATGATGCTTGTGAAGTCTACTCCTCTTCTCAAAAAATGGTTTGAATCTGCTCATAGTCATCAACTAGTAAATTCTTCACATTAAAACTGATGTAGACATTCAGGGTTATGTGAAGGGCGTCATGCGAGTTTATTGAGGAGCGTGTTCTGTACCGTTGGCAGTTCTCTTGTTGATATGTGTCCGAAATCCTAGAAGGCCGAATAGATCTGACATTTCCTGCTTTCCTTTGTCTCTCGTTTTAGCCACTCCAGGCTCAGATTCTCTGGGCCAAGCAGTCGAGGCGGAGGAAATCATGAAGCAGCTGGACATCGAGCAAGCAGAAGAAATGCCAAGCAGCACTCTGACGTCCAGAGAAGGGATCACTCAGTGTCACACTGTCCCAGTGTTATCGCAGAGGCTTCAGATCACCTCTGACACAACCATAGAAGGAGAGATCGTCACTGAAACAGACTTACCCCCGTTAACAGGTGAGGCAGCGCTCAATAACCCAAATCCATCCTAACAGACCCTGTTTTTTTGTTTTTTCATTAAACATGCAGCCGTTATTCATAATCTGTGAAATAAAGATGATTGAGGCATGTAAACAAATCACACTCAGTTTATACAACAATGAAGAAATTAGATCTTTTAGTTTAGACTTGGAGAAAATGCAAACCATTTGTTGCTCTGTCATCAGTCATAAAATACAAGCTGCAGGCACTTCCATCCTTTACCTGCTTCTTCCTTAATGTAAACAGAATTTTAAAGTAAAGCTCTTTATTTCTCTACAGCTTTAATGTAATTGTTTTCCTCCTTTTGTGTTTGTCAGCTCCTGGGTGTATGCCAGACGGCAGCTATCTACACTCACTACCTTCAGCACCTGCTGAAACCTCATATGAGGAGGACTGGGAAGTTTTCGACCCGTAAGTTCACGACCATTAAAGGTCCACTGACATGATTTTTTTACTATTCATCAAATTGCTCAAAATATATATATTTTATCATTTAAAGTGCGTCTTTCACGTTAAACACATGTTGTTGCCTTTTCAACCTAACATGTCTAAAACTCCAATTTTCATCAAAAATACAGTTCATATCTCAAAATAAAATGTGCTACTACTACCTTTTTTGTCTTCCCTCGCTACTCTGTCTAAAAATAGTGCCCTCAGCGGTAAACCGGAAGTGACATCACAGGAGGGGAACGTTCGTGCTTTAGCTAAGAAAGATATGGGATCGCACCAGGAGGAGGCGACAGATTACAAAGTTGTTTTGACATAAGTATGTCATCTCTGACTATTACATCAAATATCTAGCCAAATAACTTCTAGATACAGTACAGTATATACTACCTAAAGCTAAAAATGGTTTATATTTACATATAGCCTAAATATAGAGATACATGTACAGCATTAATTACACCACTGATGGATTTAACTACATTAGCCTTAGCTCCCTAAACAATTACTTTTTCCATCCTAAACCACTCGGTGGATATTTTTTCTGCTTTCAGAGTGTAATTATAAAGGGTGTATTTACTTAACGATCACCTGTATAACACATTTGAGATGAAATTCGATTTTTTATTAATTTTTTAAGACATGCAACATGGTCGCGCTAGCTTAAAATTAGCATCGTATTTTGTTCCATCTAAAGTCACTTATATCGCCTAAACCACTCGGTGGATATTTTTTCTGCTTTCAGAGTGTAATTATAAAGGGTGTATTTACTTAACGATCTCCTGTATAACACATTTGAGATGAAATTCGATTTTTTATTAATTTTTTAAGACATGCAACATGGTCGCGCTAGCATAAAATTAGCATCGTATTTTGTTCCATCTAAAGTCACTTTATATCTCCTAAACCACTCGGTGGATATTTTTCTGCTTTCAGAGTGTAATTATAAAGGGTGTATTTACTTAACGATCGCCTGTATAACACATTTGAGATGAAATTCGATTTTTTATTAATTTTTTAAGACGCAACCGGGTGGACCTAGCTGCGGTTTAGCTCTGTATATTTCGTAATTTATAGCTCCTAACCTAAACCACTTTCAACCAAAAGATTAATAAATTATATTCATGTCCTTACTTCTGAAGTCAATCCTGTGTTCGTTCAGGTCGCTGTCGTTGTAATCCTCCTGACAAATGCGGTCAAATCACAGAGTTGGTTGTGATGCTTCTGTTGGTGAAATCCGGCCTTTTCATCCGGACAAACCTCACCCAAGCTGTGAAAGCTGGCTTTTTTTGGTGCAGGAAATCGATGTCCAGACAAACTGGAGTTCGAACAACCCCCGCACACACAAATATTAACCATTATTGGACCTTTTTCACTTCAATACAACTCAATACAAAACAACAACTTCCGACTATGACGCCCCCTCTACTTTCGTCACGTGACTCCCAAACCGCGCCTTTTTTTTAGGCTCTGTTTTTTCCCCCTGATTATTGTCTGTAAGGTTATTGGTATTAATTTGGAAAGCAGGGAGGATTATCAAAATTACTTTATTACCTCTAAATATTATGTTTCTGCCCAAAAAACTAACATGAAACATGCACTTTAAATATGTTCGTTTTTGCAAACAAAATGATAAATCACTTTAATTTTGCTTTAAAAGTGATTTTGAACTTCAAGCCGTGTTTAATCATGGGAAATCCGTTTACACGCAAACGCACCATCTGTGACATAGTGTGCAGAGTGAGAGGCAGAGGCTCTGGTCTCTTTAATAGCGGACAATTTTAAAACCCAATGAATTTAGCAATCTATGTGAAGATTTGAGCTATTTGTCTTCATTTTGGGAAGCAGAAAATAGTTTGGGTGATGGAACAAGAAACAACAGGATCTAATTTAGGTCTGATGCTGTATCAGACACCTTCATGGTGGTGCGTTCGTGTGTAATCGGATTTCCCAGGATTAAACACGGCATGAAGTTCAAAATCACTTTTAAAGCAAAATTAAAGTGATTTATCATTTTGTTTGCAAAAACTAACCTATTTAAATGATAAAATATACAGTATATATATTTCGAGCAATTTGATGAATAGTAGAAAAATCATGTCAGTGGATCTTTAAAGATCCACTGACGTGATTTTTCTACTATTCATCAAATTGCTCAAAATATATATATTTTATCATTTAAATATGTTAGTTTTTGCAAACAAAATGATAAATCACTTTAATTTTGCTTTAAAAGTGATTTTGAACTTCAAGCCGTGTTTAATCATGGGAAATCCGTTTACACCTGAACGCACCATCTGTGACGTAATGTCCAGAGTGAGAGGCAGAGGGCTCCAGTCTCTTCAATAGCGGACATTTTAAAACTTGACTAATTTATCAATCTAGGTGAAGATTTGAGCTATTTGTCTTCATTTTGGGAAGCAGAAAATAGTTTGGGTGATGGAACAAGAAACAACAGGATCTAATTTAGGTCTGATGCTGTATCAGACTGACCTTCATGTGGAGCTGCGCACACCGTGACAAGCTCAGAGCTCTGCCTCAACTCTGGACATTACATCACAGATGGTGCGTTCGGGTGTAAACGGATTTCCCACGATTAAACACAGCTTGAAGTTCAAAATCACTTTTAAAGGGGACCACAGATGCAAAATTCACTTTTTAATGTTTTTGTACTCAACTTTGGGTATTTACTTCATAAAAAAACAGTCCTAAGGCCAAAAAAATGCACCCAGTGGTTTATTTACTATAAGTATATTTATTTATCTTAGATAGAAACGGCCCGATTGCACTTCCTGCGGTTTGTTACGTCACAAACCGCAGCCACAACCCACAGCCACAACCCATCCCAACCTTTGTCCCGCCCCCGTCACCTAGCAACCCCTGGTAATGTTCCACCCACGCGGTTCCTGAGTTCATCTCAGCCTGCACACTAGGTGGCGGTATGCACCTAACAGTTGTTTGCGATCCGCCATAAATCAAATGGAGAAGAAGAAAAATAGTTCATCTCAGCAGAATGGCTCCTAAAGTTAAATGTTGCGTTGTTGGCTGCATTACACAACATGTGTTGATACACACTCTTCCAGTCTCAGAGAGCAGAGATGCGTGGCTTAATTTTATTTTTAATAGCAATGTTCAGGCGACATTACCGTAGAAGAATTACACTTCTTATACGATGAAGGACTACTTTCGTACAACTGCCGGTTTGGTTGAGTGGTTAGCGCGCTCGAACGCCACTCGGGAGACTTGGGTTCGCATCTTGTCCATGATCTTTTTTTTTTCCCCCCTTTTTTTTTTAAACTCCTGGCGCAGATAATGGAGCACTAAGCAGATTTAAAATTGATAGTTTTCAGATGGGAACAGATGTGTGCATGTTTGTGTGAGTGTGTGTGTGTGTGTTTGTGTGTCGGGCCAGCACGCTCCTCGGAGAAACACAGATAAAAAGATAGCCCCGCTGTGAGTGTGTGTGTGTGCTTTGCTGCATCCAGCTCGCGCGCACAGGCAGAGGGTGGGAGAGTCAGAGGAGACATTACAGAGGAAGAATAAAAAATGACACGACAACTTGTACACTCTGATCTGTCGTGGTCCAGTTCAGCTCAGCTCAGCTCGGCTCTGTGTGGTAGTAACGTGAGTTGACTTCCTCGTCTGCCTTTGGAGGGCGGAGTTAATGCAAGCAGAACTTTGAAGGGCGTGCCACGAGATCTCATTATCATAAACCGGTCGTTCAAAACGAAAGTTAAAAATGGCAGAATTAAAAAGGGTATAATTGATTATCTAAGAATTATTTTGTGTATTAAATTGAATAAACAGTGTCTGGTAACCCCAAAGAAATACCATAAAAATTTTAAAAACATTAAAAACATATCTGTGGTCCCCTTTAAAGCAAAATTAAAGTGATTTATCATTTTGTTTGCAAAAACTAACATATTTAAATGATAAAATATATATATTTTGAGCAATTTAATGAATAGTAGAAAAATCACGTCAGTGGATCTTTAAAGCTCCCTGTGTGCAAATTTAACAATTTATAACAAACTGTTTAGAGACGTCTCTTAAACAAACAAAATTCATAATCTGTGTTCTTATTTAAGTTACAGGTCTCTCTTGTAAATGAGTCCTGGCGGCTCAATGAGACTAACCTGCATAAATAAAGGTTGAATGAACATAGTCAAATCCAATCTTTCTAAGAAAGACTTGAAGACAGGTTGTTGTTGTGTTTTTTTTTTTTTTTTTTTTCATAATTTATCTTTTTCTGGTTTTGGATTATTGTAATGATTTTTATTTTGGCATCAGTCTTTTAAAAGTTCAGCTTTCTTTATTGTCATTCCCATCACATGTGGTACATGAGGTGGAATGAAATTGTGTACTCAAGGTCCCAGTTACACCCAAAAATAGCAAAAATATAGAGTATAAAAAAGTAACTGTATACTGTACAAGGATCTAAGATATACACTAAACAATAATAATGTAGAATAATACGGTGTATTTAACAGCAGCCTGAACACGAGTCTGTTGTGAGTAGATGAGTATGAATACAGCAGCTTGAAGGCAAGAAATCAGCAGCACAGATAAGTCACACATCACCAATTAAAGTGGCATCAGTGATTTTCCTGGTTAGATATTCATGAGTCTAACAGCCTCAGGGTAGAAGCTGTTCCTCAGTCTAGTGGTTCTACACTTAATGCTCCTCAACCTCCTTCCTGAGGGGAGTGGGGCAAAAAGTGTGTGTGCTGGGTGAGTGGGGTCCTTCATGATGCAGGTGGCTCTCTTCCTGCATCTGGAGGTGTAAATGTCTGTGATGGTGGGGAGACTGACTCCAACATCTTCTGTGCAGCCTTCACCACTCTCTGCAGAGCTTTTCTTTCTGCAGCTGTGCAGCCTCCATGCCACACATTGATGCTGGAGCACAGGATGCTCTCCACTGCACACCTGTAGAAGGAGGTGAGGACTGAACTACTCAGACCAGCTCGTCTCAGCCGTCTGAGGAAGTAGAGTCTCTGATGAGCTTTCTTCATCAGACTGGTGGTGGTGTTGTGGTGGTGGTGTTGCTCCAGCTGAGGTTATCATTCAGGTGCACACCCAAGTGCTTGGAGCCAAGATGGTGTAGTGGCAGGGCTTTCGACTTGGGACCCAAAGGACGTGGGTTCGCGCCCCGGCCACTACACACCTTGGGGTGTCTATGAGTGCACACCTAATTCTCCAGCTCCCCGGGCGCTTTCTGGCTGCTCACTGCACCACCTGGTGGTGGTTGGGTTAAATGCAGAGACGAATTTCGTCTGTGTATGGGAAACATACACAGATGACAGACAAAGACATTATTATTATTATTGTAGCTGGAGACCACTTCCACCACAGATCCTCTTGTGGGCGGGGTGATAGTCGGTGTGTTTGCTCATTCTGAAATCCACAATCTTCTCCTTCGTCAGCTTCATTCTTTATTATCTGCCAATAAAGACTGCCAATCCTAACTGGTTCCAGGAAAACAGCACATGTCGTTCCTGTGTTAGCGTCTCTTCACTAGCTTCCTGTTAACTACAGAACTGATTTTAAAATACTTACAGAATTGATTTTAAAATATTTACAGAACTGATTTTAAAATACTTACAGAATTGATTTTAAATTATTTACAGAATTGGTTTTAAAATACTTACAGAATTGATTTTAAAATACTCACAGAATTTATTTGAAAATACTTACAGAATTGATTTTAAAATACTTACAGAATTGATTTTAAAATATTTACAGAATTGATTTTAAAATATTTACAGAATAGATTTTAAAATGCTTACAGAATTGATTTTAAAATGCTTACAGAATTGATATTAAAATACTTAGACAGCATTGCACAATGGTCCTTGGGCTAGCGTCAGCTAGTAACTACCACTGACGTTGTTGTTGTTCTGGTTAAAATTCTGTACACAACCTACTAAAGCTGCTTTGCCATTAATAAGAGCGACTCCACTTGGCTCTCTTCTCATCAGTTCTCCTCAGGTGTAGATGATTTGCCACTGTGACTTGTTTCCTGCTCTGTG
This sequence comes from Garcialebias charrua, assembly GCA_038048925.1. Taxonomy (NCBI): domain Eukaryota; kingdom Metazoa; phylum Chordata; class Actinopteri; order Cyprinodontiformes; family Rivulidae; genus Garcialebias; species Garcialebias charrua. The sequence continues at coordinate 64,620 of JBBPBX010003679.1, forward strand.
AGCGAGATCATATCTGGTCATTGTGTTTGAGCCACTCCACCCATTGTGGTCCTTAATCGCCTAATACAGTAGTTGGACTTCAGTTTCTTTAGCTTATCCCAACACTGGTTATAAGTCTGAGTGTAGCCCTGGGAACTGAAATTTTTGCAAAGCCAAAGTACAGTATAGGACTAGTTTGAAGGGACAGTTTACCGTATTTCAATACAGGGAGTTGAATTGTGGAATGGTTTGGGAAATTATGTTAAAGGTGTAAACTCTGTGATTATGTTTTTAAAAAAATGATCAAAACTAAATTGTTAACAAAATACTAAAACTTTTAGTTAAATGTTTAATGTTCTAGATATTTGTAGATTGTGAAAAGTTATTCTTTTTGCTTTGTTACTTATAGAAGATTATTGTTTGAATTGTTTGAACTTGTTTTGTTTTTGAAAAAAGGGGCAGATAAAATAAGATTTCTTCTTCTTTCTGCCACCTTTCATTTTATTTATTCTTTCATATACTATGAAAAAAAAATACTATGAGATATGGTTTTATTTTATTTTGGGTTTTAATGTAAAAAAAAAAATAGATTTTGGGGCTTTTAGAATCTATTCTGAATCGCCAGGACTAAGAATCTAGATTCTTTTTTTTTTTAATCGCTTTTTTCCTGCACCCCTATACAGCACTCTACTAGATCTATACAAATAATAATCAGAGCTTTATCACATTCATACACTGATGAGACACACATCAGAGGCAATGAGGGGTTCAGTGTCTTGCCCAGGGACACTTCAGCATGTGACTGCAGGTGGAATCGAACCCCCAACTCTCCCATTGGAGGACGACTTCTCAAACCACAGCTGCCGCATTGTGTGCTCTATAAATGCAGTTGATTTGAAGTTGACTTTGGATTGAAGTTTTCAGTTTAATTACGTATCAAACACTGGTGACTGCACTGAAAAGCTGCTGTAGGTGACTGCACTCACTGACCTCAGCTTGTTGGAATGTGAAACGTTCAGCCACTAGACGGCAGCAAAAAGCAACAATAGTCATTCCTGCTCTTTGGCAGCTTTTTAGTCTTTTCAGACTGAACTTGTCTATCCCTAATATTTATACTTAAGCCATTTGAACCAGTATATCACTTTGAATAATTACTTCTTGTCTGAAGTGATTAGAATGAATTGATTATTTGCTCCTGTTCTTTCAGGTACTTCTTCATCAAGCACGTTCCTCCGCTGACAGAAGAACAGCTGACACGGAAACCAGCTTTACCGCTGAAAACACGCAGCACACCTGAGTTCTCTCTAGTCTTGGATCTGGTAAGCAGCACAAGGTTTAACAAGTAATTATTTTATACTAGAATAAAACTGACTTGTTTTTTTTTCCTGCTGCTTCAAGGATGAAACTCTGGTTCACTGCAGTTTGAACGAGTTAGAAGATGCAGCGCTGACATTCCCTGTCCTCTTTCAAGATGTAATTTACCAGGTAACGAGTGTAAAAATAAAGATTCTCACGTTTCTTGTTGCTGTGATCAAACCTTTGTTTCTTGTTTTTCAATCTGAAGGTGTACGTTCGACTGAGGCCCTTTTTTCGAGAGTTTCTTGAGCGCATGTCTCAGTTCTACGAGGTGAGGCGTATCCCTACTACAGAGAGTCCACACGGTCCTCATTTAATCGCTCCAGTCGACACACCGTAAATTATTCATTTGTGTCCATTAACGTTTCAGATTATTCTCTTCACGGCCTCAAAGAAAGTCTATGCTGATAAGTTGCTCAACATCCTGGATCCCAAAAAACAGTTAGTAAGGTGAGCACAACCTCGTATTAAACCACAAACCGCAGAAAGATTTCTGATCTCGGTTGATTCTAACTTGTTTTTCCTCAGACATAGACTATTTCGAGAGCACTGTGTTTGTGTTCAAGGAAACTATATTAAAGACCTGAACATTCTTGGGCGGGATCTTTCAAAAACAATAATAATCGACAACTCACCGCAAGCCTTCGCTTATCAGGTAAAACTTTGACACCTGAAACTGAACAAGAGAAAAACTAATTACCCACGCTCCTCAGTCACCGCTACAGTTTCATGTATTTTCAGCTTTCCAATGGAATCCCGATTGAGAGCTGGTTTGTGGACAGAAACGACAACGAGCTTCTAAAACTCGTTCCTTTCCTGGAGAAACTCGTGGAGCTGGTGTGTATTTTACTTTTAGACGTTCTGTTTCGCTGCTAATGTTCCAACATCTGCTGGTTGTGTAGAATAAATTACAAAAGAGGAGGCCGTGTCGGCCTCTAATGTAGTAGTCAAAAGGTTGCCTCATTTGTCTCCATGTGTCCCTGTGTGGGACTTGTGACCTGTCCAGGGTGTACCACCCCCCACCCCCTCCGCTCAGTGACTGCTGGAGATGAGCACCAGCTGCCCCGTGATCCAAAAAGGAGAAGCGGGTAAAAAAAAATAGTTGGAGGACTCGAGATGTTCCCAGGCCAACAGAGAGACATACTGTAGTCTCTCCAGCGTGTCCTGGGTCTTCCCGGGGTCTCCTCCCAGTTGGACATGTCCAGAACACCTCCCTAGGGAGGCGTCCAGGCAGCATCCTTACCAGATGTCTGAACCACCTCAACTGTCTCCTTTTAATGAGCAGCGGTTCTGCTCGGAGTCTCTCCTGGATAACATCCTGTCTGCAAGGGAAGCTGCAGCTACTCTGCACAGAACTCAATTTAACGGCTTTTATCCGAGATGTTTTCTTTCGGTCACTACCCAGAGTCAAATGAGTGAGGATAGGAGAGCGCAGACCAGTAAACCGCTTTTCCTTGCAGCTCAGCTTCCTCTTCACCCTGTTGAACTGGCACAGCGTATGCAATACTGTGGAAGCTGCACCAATCCCTTTTATCACTTCATCCATATCTAACAGCGTAAAATCTGTCAGACCTGCAAGAAACAAAACATTTTGCTGCAGTCTAAAACAGTTTTCATTCAAACTTTTGAGTTTGGGAACTAAACAAACAGAAAATGCTGAGGAGAGAGATTTTGTTTCAAGGATTCAAGGTTCTTTATTTGTCATTCCACCACATGTGATGGAACGAGATTATGTACACAGGGTCCCAGTTACATCCAACAAACATATTAAAATGTAAAAGAAAAACTGTAGTAAGATCTAAGATATGAACTAAGAAAAACGTTAATAAAAATACACTAGGCACAAATAGCATAAAAACAATACGTCGAACAGCAGCAGCACCAACATGAGTCTGTGAGCAGATTAACACGAATGAACACAGCAACATGAAACGGATCAAAGTGTGTGTGCTGGGTGAGTGTGGTCCTTCATGATGCAGGTGGCTCTCTTCCTGCATCTGGAGGTGTAGATGTCTGATGGTGGGGAGACTGACTCCAACATCTTCTGTGCAGCCTTCACCACTCTCTGTAGAACTTTCCTTTCTGCAGCTGTGCAGCCTCCATGCCACACATTGATGCTGGAGCACAGGATGCTCTCCACTGCACACCTGTAGAAGGAGGTGAGGACTGAGCTACTCAGACCAGCTCGTCTCTACTCCGTCTGAGGAAGTAGTCTCTGATGATCTTTCTTGATCAGGCTCAGTGTTTCCCAACCTGGGGGGCCCGACCCCCATGGGGGTGTGCAAGAGAGCACAGTGGGGGTCGCATAAATATGTCTGCTTAGAGGTTATAAACATATCAATTTATTGTCTGTGTAACAACTTTAGAAAATACGTTTTATAATTATAATGTTTGAATTATCACCAAATCCTGATTAACACTGAAGAACCCTCATTTTGGTTGTTTGAAGCATTTTCTATAACGTATTATGTTAAAAACTAAATTCTGTTCTGTCATTGTAAGAGCGTTTTGTTACGATGTCATACTGTGCGCTGTCTGGATCTCAGTTGGCAGCACGGCTGCCTAAGAGGAGGCAGGGTGTCGTCGCTCTTGGTTAAGCTCACATTTATTAAATATATAACATAAACGTAAGCACATGCAGTTGTAAATGTTTAAATGTATAAAAACAGACAGAGTCATTTTTCTGACAACATAAGAACATTTTTCACTAGTCTAGAACAGACATCGTTATTGGTGATGGTGAAAGTCACTTTCAGGAACAAGGTGACATCAGAAAGTCTTTGAAAGAGCAGGTAGTGACGTGCACAGAGCCACAGAAGCATCTTTTGAGTATTCACTTTTAATCACTAAGGCTAATAATCTGCACAATCTTGGAGAACCCTTCTGAAACCTGCCTGAGTTGATGTGGAGCTCATGCAGTGGATAAAATGAAAACTGTCCCGCTCTCTAACACTGAGTCAGAGTTTCTTTATTGTCATTTTTAAAATTATTATTTATTGTCATTTTGGGGGGGGTTTGTTCCCTCTGAAGGCCACAACCATCTCCTTTGTCTTCTTCACATTGATGTGAAAGTTCTTCTTGCACCAGCTCTCCAGGTGTTCCACCTCCTGCCTGTATTTGGATTCATCATTGTTTGTGATGCGTCCCACCACCACTGTATCATCTGCAAACTTTACAATATGACAGCCTGGATGGGTGGCTGCACAATCATATGTGAGCAGAGTGAACAGAAGAGGGCTCAGCACACATCCTTGAGGAGAGCCAGTGCTGAGGGTTATGGTGGAGGAGGAGAAGTTGTGAATCCTCACTGACTGTGGTCTGTTTGTTGAGAATTCTAGGACCCAGTTACAAATGGAGGGGCTTAGTCCAAGTGTGAGTACCGGTAGTTTGTCCATCAGGGTCTGGGGAATCATGGTGTTGAAGGTTGATGTGAAGTCCACACAGAGCAAACGGACGTATGAGTCCTTCTGATCCAGGTGGGTGAGAGCAGTTTGGACCACAGAGGAGATGATGTCTTCTGTTGATTGATTCTTGCGGTATGTGTTCGCACAGTCTTTTTTTGTTTTGTGGCAATAAATGTCCACTCGTCTCACATTATAACCATCTGACCTGCTTTCTTCAGTGTGTCCACCATGTTGTTTTTGCTCTTGTAGAGTGCCAGAACGTGCACGTCAGTGTTTCTTCAACAAACGTCCATCATCTTTTATCGGATCTCTAAAGGCACACGAGCCGCTGGTTTTCAGCCGCTGAATAGATTCACCTTTCCTTTTCAGAGTCAGGTGGAAACAAACGTTCTGTACTGGAATGTAACTACGGTTCTGCACCACCAGAGGGCGGTGCTGAAGTTACTGAATGACTTAAACCAGCAATGTCACAAGGAATCCTGAGCACATACCTCACTGAGGCCCAGAGATCCCTTGCAGAAGAACCTGGCCCAGAGGATGGGGGTGGCCACGTTAACATAAAACCTGGTGAACGTGAATCCCATGATGCAGCAGCACATGTTGCTTCCAGAGGAACCCCTCCCAGGAAGCAGAGACGCTCCTTAGAGGGGGATGAGAGAACTGTCGTCACTCTCATATCTTTTAAGGGAGCGTTGTCTCTGTTTGTAAAGACTGTTGGATTTGTTGCTGAACAGTTTTCACTGTAGCCATGTTTTATTAAATAACCCTCGAGTGCCTGTTTGATGTCAACTAAAATGTTAAACTCAGTTCTTGATGACTGACTGTAGTAGTGGTTTTAGAGATGGGTCTCACTTTTTGAAGTTTAAATCTCTCCCCTCTGTGTCGCAGAACGAAGACGTGAGGCCACACATCCGAGAACAGTTTCGTTTGCACGCCCTCCTTCCTCCAGACTGAGCAGCTCTTATTTCAAGACAGCTACATTCATCAGACTCAACAGAAGCATTCATTCAGTGGGTTTCCTCTTTGCATACGCAGCATTGCCATTATCTTTTTTTTTTTTACTCTATAAACGTTGAAAGCTATGTTTCAATCAAGAGTCCTGGATGTGTTTTTTTGTTTTTGTTTACTCAGACCAGACCTGGAACAAAGATGGCCTTCTGGATCATAGTTTGTCTTTAACGGCTGGTTTGGGCTGACAGGTGAATGTCACGTGGTGTCGCTTCATACGGACCTCGTTGGGTTCAGTCTGGCCTCAAACGGCCGCTCCAACTTGTATATTATTCCCTCTACTTGTAAATATTTGTACATAAATGTTTTTTTTTCTCTTTAAGGTTTTTAAGTCGTTTTAATTTCACTTCAGATTTTAATATGTACTCTATTCGGTTGTTTTTATGAACTCCACAAAATGTTTCCTTTCAACTTGTTGCTGAGCAGCATCTTTTTGTTGTTGTATGCCTGCAGTATTCCTGTGATGCTTTAAACTTTCATTACATGCAGTCATCTGTAAAAAGGTGCAGGTTTCAAAAAAAGTAAAAGATGTTTGGAAGAGAAATGTTTCTGAAATATTTTAAACGTTGAGAAATATAAGCTAGATTAAGGTCTCAAATGAATACAAAGCCATAACGGCCAACCAATAATTTTAGAGATTTGTATCGGAGTCCATTTCTGATTTTGACACTTTGATGGGGGAGGATGAGGTCCAGGCATCGTGCACTTTGACATCCAGCCCTTTGTAAGTTGATATAAAACCTTGTCACTTTTCTACACAGGTGTGAATCACCTGAATTTGTTTGGAGACAAAAGAATAAAAGAACAAACGTGTAGCACCAGCAAATTTGCCAACATGTCTGCTTTGAAATCTTGTTTTCTGAACCGTCTCGTAAGTTGGATCTTCGATGTAGGAGTCACAAGTTTTGACTATTGAACGATCACTCCTGGTGTATTCAGTGTTACTCGGTGGTTTCCTTGAAAATAAATAATGTTTTTTATACGACTCGGAGACTTCTCGGTTTCTCGCAACGCACAGAGTTTATCTCAGAAACACGACGTCAGGAGAAGATGTAAGACAGGAGGCAGAGAAGGGGAGTGGTGGCGCAGAGGTTGGAGAGGGTGGGCGGCGGGCCTTTAATCCTGGGTCGCTGGTCAACCTCAGTTCAACTCCCTGGACCGACATCAAAATGTGGGTGGAAACGGTGAAACACCCTAACCTGCCCCACCCCTGCCCCCCAACAAGGCACCTCAGATGGCAGCCCACTACTTCGTGCACTGGGGAAAATGCATCAATTAATTTAAAAACGTATTTCCCTAAGGGGATTAATGGATTTATTTAGCTACCATTAGAAGAGGCACAATAAACCAACAATATTTAGACTTTTATTAGATAAACAGCTGAAAGCTATGTTCATTCATTGAAGGGAATGTATTAGTCCAAAGAGACTGCATTAGCCTTTTAAACATTTTATTACCAAATTTAAAACCACACTACATATTATAAATAAAAATCATATTTGATAATATTCTGGAAACCTCTTAACAGGCACGGGCCCGGCCGCGGGCCCGTTTGAGCCTAATTTGCATGTGTTAGATCGTGATTTCCCAAATATGGAAGCTTTGTAAGTTCTGACGCTGTAAAACTCTTCCATAGGCTCTCTGCTTTTGATTGACACCAATTTCGACCAACTGAGTGTAACTTTTCGGTCACTAGAGCCAATCAAATCCCAGAGAGTCACCAAGCAAAAATCCACCCTCCCCCTCTTCCCCCACGTGGGGTCTTGTCCAATCAAATGAGACGCCGATTCTGACGTCACAGACTTGTAGCCAATCAAATTCCCGTTGTATAGACATGTGACATGCCATGGTTTGAGTTACATGAGGGGGTGTAAAACTCACTGCGTCACAGAATCAGTCAGCTGCTGCGCCGTGCGTCAAAGGGTGAGCGCCTCTTTGTTGACTTTATGCATGCCTCTTCTGACTTTTATCACTCTTTAGCCATGGATAAATGCCATGGAAACATGAAACACAAGCTTTAGAACTTGATTTACAAGGAAAAAGTGTTTCTTTTCTGACGAAGGTGCCGTTTCTCCTTCTGTGTGTGCGTGTGTGTGTGGGGGGGGTGTGGGGGTGTGTGTAGACTTTGAAGCACAGAGCCCCTGTGGAGCCATTGTTGAGCCATTGTGAAGCTTAGTGACTGTTATCTGAGTGTTATCTGGGGGTGTTGGGACTGCAGGCAGCTGACCTGTGGAGGAAATGTTCTCTTGTGATTTACAGTATACAGGTGGTCCCCGACCTACGAGCGGCCTGCTGTCATGTTACTGTATTTCTATCAGCTTGAGAGTAAATATATGAATGGAACAGATGTAAGCTTTCAATAGACAGTCATTCTGAAGTATGTTGAAGTATTCAGAAGTATTCAGACATTTGAAGTTGGCATAATACAGGTGTTACCCATGATGGTACAGTTTGGGTATGTTTGGATTTATTGCTGTCCGCCTGAACATGCACATACAAAAACAGGCACAAAATCCTCAATTTTTATGCTATTGACTTCAAATTTGAAACTGTATTAGTAAATACTTCACTGTTTAGGCTCATATGAAATTCAAATCAACATCTTCTTGTATCAGTGTGCAGGTGCTTGACACATATAAACATTTTCAGGCGAGGCAAGAAAAACGCTTTATTTCTGTGTGCTCTCACTTCAATAAATACAAAATAATAACAGATACAACAAATTTGACTGCTGAAACAAAAAATTCAAAGTGTTATCTTTACAAAGACACCAACCATTTTCTTGTACTCCATACGGTTCAAGAACAGCTTCTAATTTAATTTGGGTATGTCTTTTTTAGGCGTGAAGGGAAATACACACGTTTAGAAGTTCTATATGTTAATCTCATTTGAAACGAATACACTACTGTATATGATTAATACACAGGTGCTCTATAATCAAGGGATTCACAACTGTTTTACATATGTTTATGCAATTAGACAACATTATGAGACATACTTTTAGATCTAACAAACAGGATGTTCAGATGCAGATAACACGCTAAGGGGACAAATGCCCTTTGCGCTTCTCTTGGCCTTCTGAGGAGATCAGAGCACACAGACACAAACAGATGAATCAAACTACTAAATAAGTAGTACTTATAAACCACACACACATACTAGGATCTGGACATTAATCTACATTAATATCGCACACAGGACACATCTAATAGTACATTTCTAAAACTCTCTTACTGAGCAAATAAGCAGAACAAAGAACACAGTTTCAAGAGACTTCTCACCACAGCCATAAATCTACAAGGTCATAGAACTGACAAGCACGAGAGGCTCCAGGACTCCTTATCAGTGCTCTGAGCCAATCAGAGACCAGAGAAGCTCAAACTGCAGCTTGAAGAGATCCAAACATCTCAGATATCAGCAGCATTCTTTGAAGAACCTCGCCGAGGAAAGGTCTGTCAAAATGCTCACAATTCTCTGTGCACAAAGAATTGCTTATTCATGCTGTAACTCTGTTAACCTGTAACCTGTGTGTCTGTCAATAAATCTTCATCATTTTTCTAAGAGAGACTGGTCATTTGAACACCTAATGAGAAACCCCTTCAACATGGTGACCCCGGACGTCTGGCCTTGTCTCTTTCTCTGATTTGGAGGGTGCGACGATGACTTTCTTCAGATGTATTGCAGTGGAGCTCTGTGACATGACTACATAAGGTGAGTCGACCGTGTATTAAACAGAAACGACTATTTGGCCACAGTCCCAAATTCAACTGCAAACAGAAGAAGTCCAGTCTCGTGATGAATTCTGGTTCTTCGAGTTAAAGTTAAATATACGTATTTGGCTTGTTCTGACGACACAGGTTTCAGTTTGAACAGACGCTTGTGTGTGTGTGCGGGACGGTCCCGGCAGCTCGGTTTCGGGCCGAGACGCGTGCTCGTATGGGGGGGGGGCGCGTGCTCGTGGTTTTTCCTTCGTGTGTGTCGTCGTGTGTGTGGTTCGGGTTTCATTTAATCACGAGGTGATCGAACATTGAGGTTCTATTTACTTACTTTTGGGGAATAAACGTTTTCTATTCAGGCCGTGAGGAGCAGGTTGTGGCCGCTTGTTTCACGTGGGGCTGATCCGTTCGTCCGCGTGACTAGTGGGAGTCACAAAGACTTGTTTCACTGTCTTGTTTAGAAAAGCGTTTCCGGAGCGTTCGATCCTTTGAGTAGCTGGAAGAGGTCGTTCAACTTGATTCGCGTCCGCTCGTGAGGAGTTGAACGGCTGCCGCTTGTTTTGAAGGTCGTACTTCACCGATGCCTGGCGTCGTGGGGGGGTCGCCGGAAGTTCACGAGTGAGGTGAGAACTACAGCTCACAGAATAATAATAATAATAATAATGAATTCAATTTATAACGCACTTTTCATTAATGAAAATCTCAAAGTGCTACAAGGAGCAACAGAATTAAATGACAATAAAACAGACAATAAAACAAATAATAAAACATTTAAAATCAATAACAATATCAGCTAAGATCAAAAGTAGAATCATGAGGAGGTAGAGTATGCTCGGTCGAAAAGAAAGGTCTTCAAGTCGCTCTTAAAGTCAACCACAGACTGTGGGGCTCTTAGACAGTCAGGAAGAGAGTTCCACAGGCGGGGGGCAGCCACATAGAGTGCCTTGCGCTAAGCTTGCGGATTAGCGCAGTGGAATCGCACTGGGGGCGGTGACCGAAGAGGTCTGTAGAGAAAAAATAGAGAAAAGCAACCCAAGAGAGGTTGCAGGAATTGGGCTTGTGTACTTGTTTTTTGGGGGATCAACCGTCGAACGTCGTCTGCGTCGTGAGTTTCGCTGCCGCTGGTCTCGGTCGGGGGGGTTTCCGTCCGCCCGATGCCAGAGGGGGGAGGCGTGCGCGCGTCGCTACGAGTTCATTGGACGTTTCCGGGTGCGCTCGTTTCAATCAGAGTGGCTGGACTCGCGGGGATGCTCTGTTGCACGTACCACGTTAGGGGAGCTCCCGACTTCCTGGGACGTCACTGCGTGCGTGATCACCCCGTGCCGCCTGTTTTTGGTTGCCGAGCGACCCGTTGCCTGGTCTGTCGCGGGTCAGACCAGAAGCCACTGTGGGAAGTGGACATCCGTGCGGCGGTGTATCGCGGGAATACATCGCGGTCACGTGGTAGGACCTTCTGCCAGCTGTGCCCTGCGGCGACCTTGCTACTCGCCGTGGTGGAATCGCACTGGAGGCGGGGGAAGCCCGCTTGTCCATTGATTGGGGCGGTGCTGATTGGATTTTGAGTGTCGGCCATTTTTGCATGCTTCTTTTCTTGTTTCTTTTGTTTTCTCGTTTTTCATTAATGACAAAGGGGGGATCTTTGTATATATGCACTTTCAGTGATTTAATTGTCATTAATGGTTTGTGTCGACTCAGAGTGTGATGTGAAGTTTTCTTTTTCCAGTGGTGAATGGTGCTGCTATATTTTGCATGAATGACAGGGGGCGCTGTTGTAGAACAGTGGGGCAAGTCTGATTTTCCACAGGCTTGGCCCTGTGGTTCTCTTGCACAGCTCATCTGTGGATGCTTGTGAAATAAAGATTTTGGGTGAATGTTTTGAGTGGCAATTATAGCACACATGCAATGTAAACGAATGTAGGAACAAGGAAACATTTTTGAACTATTGCATAGGATCAGAGCAAATATCAGACTTTTACTAACCGTAAAGACAGAGAGGGGTAACAAGTTGAGCGAACTTAGATATATACTTTATTGTCCTCAAGGGAAAGACTTGCATCAAAATTTGTTGAGAAAGCAGACGGATCAACAGGAAATTTAGCTAATTTAGTTCTAACCAGATTTAAACAAGACAAACAAAAGCTCTATGAAATTGGAACGGAGATAGCTCATTGTAAAACGGTCGCAGACTATCATCAGTTAATTAATAATTATGATGAACAGCTAAAACAGATTGACCTTCTAGAAGAATTGTTCTTAATTGCGGACACTGTACAGAAATTAGGGCACATAGTGAACAGTTCAAGAAAATTCAGAGCAGCAAGTGGCAGGAAGAAGAGCAGTCAAACAGCGCCACCTACAGGAGCACTGCACTAAAACCATAGATATACGGGAGTATCAGATGTGGTATATCTCCGTATCCTTCACATATACGGACAATTTCCGGGAATTTCCGTATCGCATCCTCGGAAAATCCAGTTTCCGGATACGAACAGATCCGAACTTTATTGATCCTTAAAAAATCCCAAAATCCGGATACTTTATCTGCTGCAGATCCAGAAATATGTGGCTCTGTTATCCCTCGGGATTACTGCTTACATCTCTTCGGATACTTGCCGCATATATGACGTATGATTGGTTTATATTTACGTATACGTGACATGTCAGTCAGATATTTATGGATTTTTTATCTGTGAAGTATCTGTGAAGTATGCGATTTCTCAGAGATCCAGCAGATCTTTCACGTATCACGTTGAAGATGTCAGTCGTATATTTATGGATTTTTATCTGTGAAGTATCTGTGAAGTATGCGATTTCTCAGAGTTCCAGCAGATCTTTGACGTATCACGTTGAAGATGTCAGTCGTATATTTATCTGTGAAGTATCTGTGAAGTATGCGATCCCTCAGAGTTCCAGCAGATCTTTGACGTATCACGTTGCAGATGTCAGTCGGATATTTAAGGATTTTTATCTGTGAAATACCTGGAGGTATGCGATCCCTCGGAGTTCCAGCAGATCTTTGACGTATCACGTTGCAGATGTCAGTCGGATATTTAAGGATTTTTATCTGTGAAATACCTGGAGGTATGCGATCCCTCGGAGTTCCAGCAGATCTTTGGCGTATCACGTTGCAGATGTCAGTCGGATATTTAAGGATTTTTCATTTATGCAAATTCGTGCACATTTGGGAATATTTGGATATATTGGAGAAAAAAAAGAGTTAGTAATTTTGTACTGTTGGTTGAAGAATATTATTGTTTAACCTGACTGTTGGAAAAAGTTGGTTGAAGATTATTATTGTTTACATGGTTTGACTACTGTTGTTTAATCTGATTGTTGGAGATAAGGGGCAGATATAATAAGATGCCACCTTTCATTTTTTTACATTTTGTACAATATCATTATGAGATTGCCTTGTATTGTTTCTTTTGTAAAAAAATGAACAAATTTAATAAACATAAACAATATGATATACTCTGCCTGAAAATACAGGTTTTGCATGTAGGTAGACCATGTAAAATAACACCAATGCTTACCGGTAGTTGTTTTTTTTACCCTAACCCTCCATTAATTTTTTTATTTTTAATGTGAAGCACTTTATATAACTACATTTGTTTTAAATCTGCAATACAAATAGTTGGCTTCTAACATCTTTACATTTTAACATCACCCAGTTTTCTACATCAACATTAGTCTTTAATTTTGATTTATGTACCAACATCATGATGTACAAATCACAAGCTGGACCAAAAGCAGTCTAGTAAATACACAGTGGTTTGTATCTTCAGAACAACTACTGTAATGCAAACATCAGACATAAAAAAACTGACCATGACTTTTATTTTTTTTATTAACACCCCCCCACACACACAAAGAGGAGAAGAAGAGGAGATATATGGATGCAGTTAGAGAGGACATGAAGGTAGTTTGAGTGAGGACAGAGGATGCAGAGGACAGAGTGAGGTGGAGGAGGATGACTCGCTGTGGTGACCCCTGAAAAGGGAAAAGCCAGAAGAAGAAGGTGCTCAAGGCAGCCTGGGTTGCATTTCTCACTGGGCACTCTGCGATGGACTTTGTTCTGAAGCTCAGCAAATGTTTTGGAGTCAAGAGGCACTCCTCTCTCGCAAAATCCTCCATCCTCTTAACTTTGTAGGCAATCGTGGAGCTCAGTAAAGAAGGTATTTGTCAACATATTTGACTCCTTTTTAACTGACAGAAAAGTCTAATGTTCATGTAATAACAGCGTCCATGAGGTTAAGACTTGTACTCGAAGAACAAGGGAAACAGCGTGTGTTGGGGTAACCTAGGTTTGACACCCTGATGCATGCTCAATAATCCAGGTAGAAAAATCTAAAAAAGCTAAGTCTGGTCCTCTGGACATTCAAAAAAAAAACAAAAAAAAAAACTGTAGAAACGTTTCGTCTTTCGTCCAAAAGACTTCCTCAGTCTGAGAAGCTGTATTCAGCTCAGTCTTATAAATAGCACCCTCCCACAGTGGATCAACCAGTTGGCTGATGACAGCCTGAAACCAGCTGCTCACATGAGCAAGGAGGACCATCAGCCTGACGATGGATCGTTAACACCCTGATGGTTGTTTGCTATTCACAGAGGGCTGAGTGATACTGGCAATAACAGCATTGTAAGTGGGGGACAGTTGAACCCGGAGGCCTCCACCTCCGTTTAATGATGGACGGTTTCTTTTCACAAAGATGGCCTCCTTTATTCCTCTCTCAAACCATTGTTCCTCTCTATCAAGGATGTGAACATCTTCATCCCTGAAAGAGTGACCGCTGGCCTGGAGATGAGTGTAGACTGCAGAGTCCTGACCTGATGATGTTGATCTTCTGTGCTGGACCATCCTTTTGGCCAGTGGCTGTTTAGTTTCCCCGATGTAAGACTGATCACAGCCCTCCTGACACTGAACAGCATACACAATATTACTCTGTGCCGGGGGACTGGATCTTTGGGATGAACCAGTCTTTGCCGTAATGTATTTTGGGGTTTAAAAGCCACTGGGAGGGGGGTATACAAGCCACCCAGTGGCTTTTAAACCCCAAAATACATTACGGCAAAGACTGGTTCATCCCAAAGATCCAGTCCCCCGGCACAAACAGAGTAATATTGTGTATGCTGTTCAGTGTCAGGAGGGCTGTGATCAGTCTTACATTGGGGAAACTAAACAGCCACTGGCCAAAAGGATGGCCCAGCACAGAAGATCAACATCATCAGGTCAGGACTCTGCAGTCTACACTCATCTCCAGGCCAGCGGCCACTCTTTCAGGGATGAAGATGTTCACATCCTTGATAGAGAGGAACGATGGTTTGAGAGAGGAGTAAAGGAGGCCATCTTTGTGAAAAGAAACCGTCCATCATTAAACAGAGGTGGAGGCCTCCGGGTTCAACTGTCACCCTCTTACAATGCTGTTATTGCCAGTATCACTCAGCCCTCTGTGAATAGCAAACAACCATCAGGGTGTTAACGATCCATCGTCAGGCTGATGGTCCTCCTTGCTCATGTGAGCAGCTGGTTTCAGGCTGTCATCATCCAACTGGTTGATCCACTGTGGGAGGGTGCTATTTATAAGACTGAGCTGAATACAGCAGCTCAGACTGAGGAAGTCTTTCGGACGAAAGACGAAACGTTTCTACAGTTTTTTTTTTGCTTTGTTTTTTGTATGTCCAGAGGACCAGACTTAGCTTTTTCAGACTAGGTTTGACACGTTTGGCTTGGGTTTGGATCACTTTGGTTCCTTGGGATGCCCCCCTCCCGGTCTGGCGCATAACGAAGCCACTTCTTGACAGTTCCGCTGTAGTCCTTGTCAGTTAGCTTTGGGTCAAACTGCCGAGCAGCAGCTGAAAGACACAAAAATAAGAGTGAGGAAGATGGTGTATATTTGATAAAATTGTATACCCCCCTCCCCTCTTTTTTTTTTTGAGAGGTGCTATCTCCCATGTTCTGCTTTTGGTGTGTGCACAAACTGTCCCACACATTCCCACTGAATATGACAAATTTGAGTGTTTGTATAAACAAATATTGTGTGAGGATGCAAAATGTCATTGGCCATAATGAGATGACGTTTGATGAGGTACAGTGATGAGAGCAGCACTCACTTCACACGGGTGCGATTTTTTAAAATTAAATGCTCAGCATCCAATTAGACTGAACTGGAAAGAGAAGCAAATGTCTAGTTTGACTCGATCTTGACAACATATCCATGCACCTATTAAGCTCACCAAGAACATTGTCCTTTGATTATTTCTTATAGCTTGCACTTTCACATTTTCTTTATTCAAAATTAATCCTTTTTTTTTTTTTTTGCATTTCATACAGAAGAGGCATGAAAGACAAGATGCAATACATTTTAGAAATTCAAAAGAATTTTTTACTATATGGCACACTAAGAGCATAATTATACAGGTAGTCCCCGACTTACGAGCGCTCTTACTTACGAGGTTCCAGACTTACGAGCTGGCGAATTTTTGGAAAAAACGCAAAAAATACCGAGTTTTTCTGTGTTTTTTCACCACAGTTCGTTAGCTAAACATGTGGACACACGTTTCCGATCATTTTTATGCACTAGTAAGCAGTTTTTCGATGAAAAACGAGTGTTTGTAGTCGCACTAGCAAAACCGTTCCAACTTACGAGCGAAATTCCGGACTTACGAGAACTTGTGCTTCGTGTTTCAACTTACAAATTTTCATCTTACGAGCACCTCGTTGTAACGGAACTCGCTCGTAAGTCGGGGACTACCTGTATTCTCAATCACCAGCAGTCTATAAAGTAATTTGCAGGGGAGGAAGCTCACCAAATATGCAGTGTTGTGTTGTGTCCTTCTGAGGAAAGAGGTTTTTAAACATCTTTTCTACCATTTGTGTTTTCAACTGAGGAGCTTTGGATATATTCATTTAAAAAATATAGCACAAGAATATCTCTGCACAGAAAAAAATAAATAAAAATTACTTTAACTTTTTTTTTTTACCAAACTGACAAGTTTCTCCACTGTAATTGTTGTGTGATGTTAAGGCATTGAAACACCT
>JBBPBX010003680.1:14182-47263 GCA_038048925.1 Garcialebias charrua
GAAACTGTCCAGATGAACTGATTGAGAATGAGCGGATAAGTTTCTGTTAGTTTTATCAAACTTTTATTTCATTTTTTTTCCCCCAGCTTCATACTTTGCTGGTATTTTATGGTTTTAACAGCGCTCCGTCTCGACTTGGCAATCGGATTGAGTGCAATCGGACAGGGCGGATCTTTACTCTTCCCACATGCTGGGATAAGGCGAACGCTTAAAAGAACTGGAAGCAGATTGAACGGTTTTGATTTCTGTCAGTGTGAGATGAACGTCTTCATCTCTCCATCCCTCTGGCATCATGGGCCAACACAATAATCCTTCTTCCTGGCTGGACAGGCGGAAGACCAACCTGCTCGCTCTTCAAGACTGAGCCTCACGAGTCCACGGTGGGGAAGAAGCTTTCATATTCCTTCTGCCTCGCCCCACCTCCCGGCCAGACACTTATATGGGGAAGAGTGATCAGCACTCATAAAACCACTTGTAAGCAGGAGGATAAATGTCAGTCAGAGTAAGAGCGCTGGCTGCCGTCGGGCCCTTCTCAAAGAATAAACAAGCTCATGAGCTCCCCTGAAGGCCGCTTAATCAAATTCAGACCTGCCTTTTTTTTTAACAAGCTTTTGAGGAGATTTTTGCAATGTGTGGAAATGTTTTATACGCCTCTCGGTATGGACTTAAAGAGATTTGTGGTTCACATTACACTCTCCGAACTGAACACTAACAGCTTCTGTTTTTACGGTTAGATGCATTATACCGCCATGGAAATTATTTTCTTGTTATCTATTTCTTCACCAAGCAGTCCTATTTTATGGTTCACGTCGTGCGGCCCGTTTTAATGGTCCTATTACACGGAGGGGAATACGTCACTTTGGAACAGACTGACATTTTTCTAAATGATACTTTCTGGGGTGTTTTCTTTTAATACATTCAGCTTATAATGTAAAAGGGCAGTCTACGTAGTGATCGGATGGGTGCTGGCTTATTTTCCTCTACAATGTTAAACGTAGCCGTAGGTTTCTTTCGTGTCTTAAAAAGTACAAAACAGTTTTGTGAACTACAGTATATGCCGTAGATAAAAAATAGATCACACAGGACATTTTAAAATCGTTATAACTAGAGAAATTGCAATCCCTGCGAACATGCAGTGTGAATGCTTATTGCTGAAGAACAGCTGAAATTAGCTAATATGCTGAAATCTAGCTGAAATGGAAGACCAAGCCCAAGATAGCAGAAGAAAGCAGAAAGAACACAATTTGCTGAATTCAGTTCAAATAAGCAGAAATTAGCACAAAAATTAGGAAATTAGCTAAAAAAGCTGAAATTACCATACAAAAACTGAAAAGTAGCTGAACGTGCAGAAAGAAGCTTAAATTACCAGAAGGAAGTGGAAAAACTTGAAATGACCTCAGAAAATATGGAATTACCTGAAAAGGCTAAATTTAGCACAGAAACAGCTAAATAGTAGCTGAAATATCAGAAAAAAGTGAAACTAGTAGAAAAAAATCTGACAGGAGTGCTGAAATTAGCAGAAAGAAGTTAACGGTAATTAGGCTGCCACGGACTTCCGTTCCAGCACCTCCGCAGTCATTACACAGTCGGCGCACTTCCGGTTAGCGGGAAAGACACGAACATAAGTGACTAAATACAATTAATAAAACATCAGCATACACACCAATAACAACTCTATACACATATAAAACCATATAAAATCATGGCGACGTTCCCCCTACGGATAGCCGCGATAAATGTTCGCCGAAACCCCCCCGCGGAACAGCTGTTCCCACCGGTGGGCGGACACAACGGTACTCACGTGTAGTGCCGGTAGCGCGCGGCCGCTTCCCGTTTCGGCTCGTTGTCATGGTTTGCTACTAGGAGCTAACGCTAGCAACAACGGAGGTGGATGGGAACCGGAAGTGGCGGGTAGGTGCTGCATTTTGCCGGAAGTACGTCACGCCCCCCCCGTGGCATATAGGCTAAAGCTTGAATTAATCTGAAAACAGCTGAAATTAGCAAATAAAATGCGAAAATAAACCCGTAATAAAAGGTAGAACAAGCTTAAATTAGCAGAAAAAACAGAAAGAACATGTTTGCTGAAAGAAGACATTAGCACAAAAAAGTGGAAATTATTGCAAAAAGCTGAAGAAAAAAAAACTGCTGAAAAGTATTAAAAAAAGGCAGAAAGAAGCTTACATTACCAGAAGAAAGTGGAGAGAGCACGAATTAGGCTGAAAAAAGTTGGAATGCAAAAAATGTGGAATTAGCTATAAAAGCTTGAATTATCATAAAAGCAGCTAAATAGTAGCTGAAATGTTAGAAAAAGCTGAAACTTGCAGAAATAAACTGAAATGACCATAACAAGCTGAAATTAGCATGTGTTGGAGAAAACTCTCAGGCACTATCACACATGTTACATTTTTGTGTTTGCTACGTTTGCTCAAGGGCGGTGACCTTCCTGAGCTGACTCCTAAAGTGAATCAGTTTCAGATGATCACTTGTGAGTTTCATTAAAATTCTCCAAATGATTGGAGATATTTTAACGCTAAAGAAAAATTAATTTGGACACAAGCAAAAATGTTGTATGTCCTTTAACTGAGGTTGAGTTCTGTGGGTTTTGTGTGATCTATTGTTAATTTTCAAAGGCTGCGTTCTTGGCGTTCTTCCAGCGTCTCTGGGTCGCCTGAACAGTCTGTAGCTCACGACTCATGTTCCTTGTGTTATGGCCTCCATCAGATTACAACTCCTGTTGATTTAATAAGCCGTGTATCATTTAGTAAAATGGAGCTGTGTCTTTTGAGCCATGCCGTAGACTTCACAGCGTCCAAACGGTTTTGGAGTTTCATAGAATGAAACCAAAAACTTGGCTCCAAGCGGAAGTTTTTCCTCCCTGCATGGTCAGTACTTACCCTGTTTGGCAAGTTTTACAACTTGTATGCCCGAGTGTGTTGCAGGAAAATGTTTCTTTATGTCAGTGAGGTGATTCTTACAGACTTCCATGAAGCAGCTTTAGATGTATCTGCAGAAATGTGATCATGTTTTGCACTCAAAAAAATAACTCTTTGGATTAACATAAAAAAAATCATGGAAAAGATTTCCACATGATTACTTTGCTTTATTTCAGCAAAATACTGTATAATATGCTACTTCAATGTTAAGTGCCTGTGTTGGTTTAACTTAATTTTTTAAGTTGATTTAACGTATTTACTATAGTTTGGACTTACTTAATTGAATAAAGCCAACCCAACTAATTTGCAATGTTTTGGACCTACTAGTTTACGTCACTTGATTAATATGAAAGCAAATTTGGTAGAATGCAACCTATTTCAAAGTGGTACAAATACATTATTTAATTAAGTTGATCCAATTAATTCAAAGTAAGTTAGCACAACAAACACGATTTTTGCTGAAAGAAAGCAAATTAATCTTGTGGAAATCTTTTCCATGATTAAATTAGGTTAATTTAAAGAAAAGTTTTCTTGTGTTAATAAATTGTGTTGTAACACGGTTAAAAGGGAGGAAAGAACACACAACCAAAATGTACAATGGAATTGTATTTCCAAAATTGTAATGCATTTTCTAAAAAAGCTAAGCCTGGTCCTCTGGACATTCAAAAAAAAGAAAAAGCATTTTCCTCTCCATGAGCAGTAAAAGTGCTTCTTGGTGACACAACAAAGGATAAACTCTCTTCACGTCTGTATGGCAACCCATTTGAACATGTATTTAAACTAGTTAAAATCTGTATTTTGATTTGAGGTATTTGTTATAACAAAATTTAACTGGCTTTCCATAAAATTCCATGGAAAACTGATATTGATGATATATTGCAATCTAAAAATTTAATCACAGATTCACTTAAAATGGCCCCTTTTAGTTAGAGATATTCAATTTTAAGGAGTGACTTCTTGCATTTTTCGAGAATACAAACTCATATCAACAATGTTAAATTTATGCCAAGTATACATTTAGAAAGATGAATACATGTTCAAATGGCTTCCAATAGAAGGTGCTGTAAAGACCATATCGACCATTCACCTCCCCACCAAACCAGTTGACGCGCTCCAATGTACAGTAGTTTTTAATGGCAATAATCATCACACAGCCGTGGACGTAATCATCTTATCCACGTGAACCTTTAGATGTTTACTAAAGAGAAGATGATCATGAAATAATTCACTTGGAGCAGTGAACATCTCTCAGCTTTAAGTCGTGGCGTGACGTCCAACACGAGCTGATCAACGTGCAGGCTGCTTTAATTTGTACTCTGTCTGCAAAATGTACTAAAACACAGAATGCAAGTGTGTGCACATGCGTGTGTGTGTTGTCAGTGTTTTAACTGAAGATCACCGTCCTGCCCTGTTGCTGCAGCCTTCTGTCGTTTCATCATTCATCTCGTTATGTTTCCAGATGATGGAGCCATATGGGCCCCATCAATCCTGAAATCCATCTTTGTGCGAGGCGGAGAGTTTTATTCATTTATTTATTTATTTTAAACTGCCGTCTGTGATTTTTCTTAACGATCAGTTTCACACCTGTAGCCTTTAGATATTACGAGCTAGTTTGCATTTTGTTAAAGAATTTTAATATTTTATTTGATTTAACGTCCAATAATTCATTTTCATGCAAATGTTTAATAGGTGCTCGCTAAAATGTTTTTATAGATGGAGCAGAAGTTTACTGTTTTATTGTTCTTTTAAAATGTTTTTTTTTTTTTTTATGGCTGCTTGTACAACATGTCATCCAGGATATTTTTACATAAACATCAATATTTGTGTTCAATGTTTTTTCATACTGACTGCCATGAAATGCCGTCATATTTCGTGCAGGGCAGAAAAAGTTTTTCTTGATTTAAATTTAAATTTATTTATTTATTTCTGTTTAGGAAGATGTCATTTGATTCCAGCCTCCTGCACTTTTCCCCACACATCTGCAACGTGTGCTTGGTCAATAAGTGTGACACATTTCTTGAAAATGGCATTTAATTATGTATTTATTTAAATTGAACATGTGTTTATTTAATTGAATTTTTTTTTATTAATTCTGCGTTTCATAATTTAATGGTATATTTGATTATGTATTAAATAAAATCAAAAAGGCGTTCAATACAAGATCAACTGGACTTTATTTGTTGCAAAGGACGTTTCAACCCCTATTTAGGGGGCTTTTTCAATTCACTGAAACCAAAATGTGAGCGTGTGGAGTTATAACAGTCTAAAGAAATCACGCACCATCATATGTAAATTGCAAGCTGAGGTAACACTGAGGTAAGGGAAGAAAAAGGAACAGAAACACATCAACAAATCGCTGCAAACATGTGGATATCCCAACTGGGCTTTTGTCAAGTCAGCAAGGAAATCTGCTAAACACAATAATGAAAAGAAAAAGACTAACAGACGAAAAAACATTGTCATTCCTTATGTTGCTGGAGTCTCAGAGAATTTCAGAAGGATTTTCAACAAACACAACATCCCAGTACATTTCAAACCCAGCAGGACTCTCAGACAGAGGCTGGTCCACCCTAAGGACAGAACCCCGACACACAAACAGAGTGGTGTAGTTTAGGCAGTCCAGTGCAGCGAGGACTGCCCAGACCGTTACATTGGAGAAACTAAAGGCTGAGTTAGACTTTCGCTTTGGTCCGCAGGCTGGAGCGCGCGCGCCGCGCGTGCACTCAGTCGTGCGGCGAAATGCGTTTACAGTGTCGCCTCTGTGTTTATGGTTGACGCACGGCGGCGCATGGCAAAGTGCTGTTCTTTTACGGACCAGCAGGAGGCAGTACCCTCTAAAACCTGTGCATATGTTGCAAGAAAGGTGTAGAAGAAGAAATCTACCGTAGAAGAAGAACTGTTTGAAATCACACAACAAAAACAAATAGCTTTCCGCTCGCGTGCTGAACTGTTGTCTTTATTTGCGGTTTTAATGCATGGAGTCAGCGGAGGAGAAAGCGATCACGTGACTTTTGGCGAAAAAACAAAAGAAAAGTCCGACTCCAGATCAGGAACGAAGGAGAATTTAATACATTTTGTGTCACAAAACATTCCTCCATGCGTCGCGACTCCGTCTCCACGACCACAGCGGCGCAAACAGCTGCAGGCTCCGGCGTGAAGAGGGTGAAGGCTGTCGGTGGGGACCTGTCAATCAAATCGTAGCGCCCACCGCGCGCGCATAGGCTTGCGGAGTTTCAAAAATTCAGAGGTGCACGTCACGCGCTAATCCCACGCGTGGGGCCAACGCGCAGGGGCGGGGACTGTGAAATTGCATCACTTTTGGAGTGCGCACCCTCGCGCGCTGCGCGACGCGTCGAGTATGAATCTAGCTTAAGCAGCCCATCGACAGAAGAATGTCCCAACACAGGAGAGCAACCTCCTCTGGACAAAACTCAGCTGTTCACCTCCACCTCACGGACAAGGGTCACTCATTTGAAGACCAAAATGTGCAAATTTTGGACCGAGAGCACAGATGGTTTGAGAGGGGTGTGAAGGAAGCTGTTTATGTTAAGAGAGAAAAACCTTCTCTTAACAGAGGAGGAGGTCTGAGATTTCAACTTTCCAAGACTTATAACTCAGTTTTGGGGTTGATTCCCAGACGTTTTACACCGGATGGGAGCAGAGGTGTCTTGTCTGTGAATTAGACTAACAAAGTTTTTTGAGAAACCTCTGTTGTTGGTTTGTGAGGTGTTTTTTGTCAATCTACATACAGTTGTGTGTCTTCTGTCAGAGACCTCAAGAGAACCCCCTACTGTTAAGGTGTGATCTGTCAATTTACATGTATGTGTTACCTCAGCTTACAATTTACATATGATGGTGCGTGATTTCTTTAGACTGTTATAACTCCACACGCTCACATTTTGGTTTTAGTGAATTGAAAAAGCCCCCTGGATAGGGGTCGAAACGTCCTTTGCAACAAATAAAGTCCAGTTGATCTTGTATTGAACACCTTTTTGATTTTATCATGTCCTGGACGACTGAGAATCTTCACCAGCATATGTATTACATAATTAAATGATACACTTATTTAGTGGTACATTTGCATTTCATGAGACATTTGTTAATTTCATTGTGCTTTTATTTATTTAATTGGACATCTACATTTATTTATTTATTTATGTATATATTTAATTGGACATTTGTTTAATTATTTGTGCATTTTATAATTTAATTATATATTTAATGATTTAATGATGTATTAAATCATTAAATCATACATTTATTTATTTAGTGGGACATGTGTGTATTTGCGTCACTGGACATTTATTTATTTCATGGCGCTTTTATTTACTGTATTTAACTGGACATTTACATTTATTTATTTATGTATATGTTTACTTAGACATTTATTTAATTATTTGTGCATTTCATAATTTAATGGTATATTTAATGATTTAATGATGTAATAAATAATTAAATGATACATTTATTTAGTGGTACATGCACAAAGTATGTGTTTCATGAGACATTTGTTAATTTCATGGTGCTTTTATTTATTTAATTGAACATCTACATTTATTTATTTATTTATTTATTTATTTATGTATTCAGTTGGAAATTTAATTAATTATTTGTACATTTCATAATTTAATTGTATATTTAATGATTTAATGATGTATTAAATCATATTTAGTGGGACATGTGTTTGTGTATTTGCGTCATTCAAGGGACATTTATTCATTTCATGGTGCTTTTATTTATTTAACTGGACATTTACATTTATTTATTTCATGATGTATTTATTTATTTAATGTGCCACCCTCCATATATGAGTGTCGGTGTTTGTGTGTTCACTTGTTTGACTGTTAGCAGAATAGGTGGTGAAAATAAAATGAAACTCTCAGAAAGTAATCATGAGATGCATTTCTTTAACTGAAGACTGAGCCGAACAGATTCAAGAAGGCTGCCACAGCTAAACTTTTCCAACTTAAAAAAACTATTATCCATTCAAATGAATAGAAATAGACATGAATTAGGTGTGATAGCTGCTGAGTCTGATTGAGAATGTAAGATCTTTGAATTTATACCATACCATACCATACCATTTTATTTATAAAGCACTTTAAACAGGAACAAGTCCACACCAAAGTGCTGGAATTTATGAACATCCTTCATGTTGATTTAGTCTAAAAACTTGATGAAACTTGATGAAACTTGGAAACGTGTTGATGTTTTACTGAATGGACCTTAGTTTTAGCATACTTTAGAGAAATTCTGTTCTTGACACACTGAAGGCTGGTTTGTCTGTTTCTTTTGTACAAGTGTAGTGATACACCTTGGTCTCTGAAACTCTTAGTGGCACACCTTTTCTTTAAAACCTTCAAGAAAGACAGTGGACACTATTTATTCCATTAATTTGAATCAAAGACACAACTTAAATCACCAAGACTCTTTAATTTTGTTCTAATTCGAATATATAAACAGAATAACTTTCTGTCAATTTATGATCGTTGTTATTCTTCAATATGTGTTAGTTAAAAACTCTGTTTAAGTTGAAGGACATGTCAAATTGATCTTTCAGTTTTTGTTTAGAAATGTTTAAGACAATACATGTAATCAATTTTGATTTTTTAACTAAAGTGGACCGGGGTCCGACGGATGTCGCCCGAAGAGTAATAATAATAATAATGAATTCAATTTGTAATGCACTTTTCATTAATAAAATCTCAAAGTGCTAGAGTGAGCTGTCATTCTGGATAAAACTTATTTCAAGCTATCTACCCCTCTCTTTCTTCCTCCTTTTCTTTAAACGTATCTTGCCAGTAACTTAAGCTAAAGAACCTTCAGATATAAGTAATATGTCATCTCATTACTTGATTCTGTTGTCCACAATTTAATCTGCTGATGTTTGAATTATAGGAAAATCTGATCAATTAATCAATGTACCTGTATGATGTAATTTTATGATTCTGTTAAATAAATGACTCTATCTCCTGGTGGGTCAACTATAATAATCGTTTCATGTCAGTTACATCTTATCTGATCACAGATTTATTGTTTAAATGCTGAAAAAGAAGAGAATACGTGATATAATTAAGTAAGTTGGTAACAGGTAAATCTGTCTACATTCTTACATCTGGTGTACTGTACGGCTCAGTAAATCTGACCGTATTTGTAACTCTACACAAGTGTAGAACTTTCCTGCATAAATGCTGGCATGCTTTACTTTTTTGTTTTTAGTTTTTAGTTTTGTTTTTCCTGTAATTGTTTTTAACACATCTCAAATTCACTCAAGTTCAAAAATAATTTTGCTGAAAAAGAACAAAAATACTTCTAAAGTCAGTTTAGCACAGCCATTCAAGCTGTTAAAAATATATATCTTCATCTCTTCTAACGACCGTGATCATGTGTACAGAATGAAATATGACAAATCCGTTTACGCACAAGCTTCCATGTCAAATCCGTTTATAGATTTGCAGGAAGAATTGCACAAAGATCGAGGGGAAAGTGCTCTTTTCCTGCAATATTCAATGTGACATTAAAAGCCCCACCAGGTCGGTCCTCTGCGGCGCTGCTTTGAAATTTAGATTTGTAAATATCAGTGTCACGCAGCGCCGAGGCTGCAGCTCAGCGCTCCACACAGAGCTGCGTTTGTGCACACGCCTGCTCGTATGAGGACCGTTGTCCCTGATGCGACCCGGACAGCTTTGTCCTCTTCTGTTAGGGACACCGCCACTCCGAAGGTTTTTGCTTTCACTGGTAAATGCACTTTTTTTAACAAGCTTTCACTGTACTAGTCAATCTTTTTAAATAAACAACCTGTTCAGCACAAAAGCAAAGTTCCCAGAGGACGATGGTGACGATCCAAAACTAAAAGCTTTTCTCCAGCCAACAAAAACTAAACGAGGCTTGAAAATGTTCAGCCTTTTGCTCCAAACACGTGCTATTGATTTTCTTCTAATCAATCAACATCATTAAAATAATCATGCACCCACTTGTGCATAAAATAAGCTGAAGTTTGAAGTCAAACTTTACACGCATGGTAACCTCTCCATGTTTCCTTTTCTCAGCGCTCACCCCGTGGATTTCCACTTTCTCCCATCCTGGTGTGAGAGACTTCTCCCAGCTCACCCTTGACCTGACCAGGAATGAGCTTATTGTGGGTGCCAGGTAAGAAACTGTAAATCCACTCAGCTTTTCACCCCACAGAGCACATTACTGACAACCTGATACCCTTTCTGACTCACTCAACCCTGAGCCGTTTTTGGATAATGACGCTTAAAGTAGTCGGCCGAAGCCTCGCCGGGCCAACTGAAGCTTTTGGGTTTGGCAGGAAGGATGAATTTAAAAGAAATGCAACATGCTGCCATGGTTTGCTCAACCCGACGAGAAGACTGGATCAGTCTAGCCTGGTTTAGCTTTGTTACATTTCAAGTTTAAATGTAGTTTATGAAGCACAGATGTATAAAAAATATCCAACTATACACAGCTAAAACGATTTAACAGGACATTTCTGCCATTTGTGCAGTGGCAAGTTCTGTAAAAGTTGTGAATATATGTGCCACAACAATTGATATGTATCTGAAAATAAAAAAAGATGAATACTTTATTAATAACATTATCATAATGTTAAAATTCTATATACCGGTACATAAATGCAGATATAGTAAGTCCAAACCATTATGGTCTGTATTCAAACAAGAACTCCAGTTGTTAAAACATTCATTAGACTGTGCTAAAAAACACAAGCAAAAAAGCTCTCTGATCACCTCGCTCAGATAAAATAGCCCTCTGACAAATTATTTTAGTAATTATGTAGATTGTTGGATAGATAGTTATGTGGTTGTTTATTTTAATTGTACTATATTATTTGCAAACTTTCAAATAAGACTATTACCTAAATTTAAATTTATGATGGTTGATATGATAATTCATTTAATATGTTGACTTTAGGAGGTATGATAGTAGATATTTGTGTATGCTTATATGTATCATTGTAATTTGAGATTGTCATTTGTTGTTGTATTTGTGTTCTTTTGTTCTGTATGTTCAATCGTTTAAAAAGTGTCACAACAATTATATGTGAAAGGGATGTGTCCCCCCACATTTAACAAATATTCATTTGCACACCCCACCCCCAATACACACACACACATTTACCATGAAATATTAGTTCACCCAGCAATGTTTCTTTCTTCGTGAAAAAAATCCATTCCACTTGATCAATAGGAGAACACTCAAACCACTAAAAGTCCACTCCAGGTTTTACCGGTTACCTACAACAACTACACATGCAGTGCTCCCCCTGCTTCATCTGCTTTTGCATGTTTTGGTGATTGGTGAACTAGCTTAGCACTATACTGTACGTTAATGCCGGTAGTTGTTGACCAAGGTGGGGGGTTAGGATGCGTGAGAGAAGCAGAGCACTACGTCTGTAGCATTTTAGCTAGCACGTCCGTATTGCACTTGCACACCATCAGGTTAGTGCTACGTTAGTGTCAGCAGTTGTCAACCGGGGCGGGGCTCAAGGAGAGCTGTTGGTCAGGCTACTAGAGCTATGCCCAAAATAGTTATTGAACCAAGTGTGTAGGTAGTACCGCAATTTCCGCCTGATAGGTCGCACTGTTATATAGATCGCTTTGTTCAATTATTGGCAATAAATTGGAAAAATCCATAAACAGGTCGCACCTTTATTTAGATCGCACCTATGTCTCTGCCGACGTGACGCATCACTCACCGCTGACGTGACGCATCACTCACCGCTGACGTGACGCATCACTCACCGCTGACGTGATGCATCACTCACCGCTGACGTGACGCGTCACCGTTGAGACAACCCGGAAATGTGGTCCGAGTGTTTTGCCCTGCTGCAAATGTCTGCCACAGAGCAAGCGCGCACGGAAGGACTTTACAAGATTAACACGGTAAAAACAATTATTTGTTTGCTGAAAATTATAGCAAAGATGTGTCTTAGCTGAACTTTTCCTTAATAAATTTACGTAATTGTCAAATCCGCTGGATTTTAAAAAGTAGTTTAGCCACGTGCACGCGCGCAGGTGGGACGGCTTTATTTTTTTTAAATTTAGCTAAATAAACGCTTAAAAATATTTCTTAGCTGACATTATAGCACAAGTGTTCCTGAGCTTAACCGTTCCTTAATAAATTCACGAAATTGTCAAATCTGCTGGATTTAAATTGTTTTGCTTTGACTTCTTCCAAACAGTCTTGTGCGCTGCGAAAATAAATTATAAATAAATCTAATTTTAGCTCAAATGTCTCATACAGGTCACAGTTTGTAAATGACCACCAAGTAATTACGGTCTGTACGTTTGAAAAAAAATCTGTCCTGTAGATCATGAGTTATTTATCTAAATAGTATCCTTTTTTGGTAGCTAACCGCTAACAACAAACAATGATGCTAAAATATCAAAAAATGTTTTAGCTCTAAACATCTCCTGCAGCTAACAGTTTGTAAATGACCACCAAGTAATTACGTTCTGTAAGTTGTTTGATAAAAATCTGTCCTGTAGATCATGAGTTATTTATCTATCCGTTTTTGGTAGCTAACCGCTAACAACAAACAATGATGCTAAAATATAAAAAAAATGTTTTAGCTCTAAACATCTCCTGCAGCTAACAGTTTGTAAATGACCACCAAGTAATTACGTTCTGTAAGTTGTTTGATAAAAATCTGTCCTGTAGATCATGAGTTATTTATCTAAATAGTATCCTTTTTTGGTAGCTAACCGCTAACAACAAACAATGATGCTAAAATATCAAAAAAATGTTTTAGCTCTAAACATCTCCTGCAGCTAACAGTTTGTAAATGACCACCAAGTAATTACGTTCTGTAAGTTGTTTGATAAAAATCTGTCCTGTAGATCATGAGTTATTTATCTAAATAGTATCCGTTTTTGGTAGCTAACCGCTAACAACAAACAATGATGCTAAAATATAAAAAAAAATGTTTTAGCTCTAAACATCTCCTGCAGCTAACAGTTTGTAAATGACCACCAAGTAATTACGTTCTGTAAGTTGTTTGATAAAAATCTGTCCTGTAGATCATAAGTTATTTATCTAAATAGTATCCGTTTTTGGTAGCTAACCGCTAACAACAAACAATGATGCTAAAATATAAAAAAAAATGTTTTAGCTCTAAACATCTCCTGCAGCTAACAGTTTGTAAATGACCACCAAGTAATTACGTTCTGTAAGTTGGATAAAAATCTGTCCTGTAGATCATGAGTTATTTATCTAAATAGTATCCGTTTTTGGTAGCTAACCGCTAACAACAAACAATGATGCTAAAATATAAAAAAAATGTTTTAGCTCTAAACATCTCCTGCAGCTAACAGTTTGTAAATGACCACCAAGTAATTACGTTCTGTAAGTTTGATAAAAATCTGTCCTGTGGTTTCGTAGTTCTTACCTCCAGAGCAGGAGGCCGGGCAGCAGTAAACATAACTTTTACTACTTGGCAAATACAAATGTTTTTCAAAGTGCTTGGAGACAACTTCTGTTATGATTTGGTGTTATATAAATAAACTGAATTGAATCCATCTTGAGATTTTCATTAATGAAAAGTGCATTATAAATTGAATTCATTATTATTATTATTATTATTATTATTATTATTATTATTATTATTATTATTATTATTGTTATTATTATTATTATTATCTACGACAGGTAAGATATCAACTAGCTGTATATTTTCTGCAGAAGCCCACTTTAAAATGGTCCGAAGCAGGCTCTGGAGGGGCGACTGATTTCATCTCAGGAAGTTTACTTTAGAAAACACACATAAGATACAAAATCACTACCGCTCTGAGTCATACTGACACCGCCATGCGGTCACAGTAACGGCATCGAGCGACGATTAACGCACGCCTTCCTTCAGAACTGGACACATCTCCCAGAAGTAGTCGCCACCGCCAACATATGAGAAGTCCCTAATTTACATCATGTGACCAGCTGCAACCAATAATACCTCGTCATCTTGTGTTCATTATGGTCTGTTGTCGGCGTGTATCTAAATTCCTTTTTCTACTGGAAAGAAAACCCGAAATCAAAAACACATGAATAAGAGGCTATAAAAATATAAAGTAATACAAATAATCGCACATTTCAGTAAGATAATATATCATTCTGATAAAAAATAGACTTCATTTTGAACACTGATGACCAGTGAAACAGTTTTCACATTAAGAGAAATTAATTTCCTTTTTTTTTTAAATCTGCTTTCAGAAACTACCTGTTCAGACTGGACCTCCGTAACATGTCTCTCATACAGGTAGGCAGTCTTTTTTAAACGCTTTTAAGTGTTTACTTACTTTTCTACGTTTGGACTTTTTTATTTTAACATTATATATTGTTCTGTGGTCTTCATCTTTATTAGAGTAAATGTTTTTCTTGTTCCAGTAGCTGTGCGAGGTGTTTTATCTGCAGATGGTTCCTTCTTACAGTGCTGACGCACAAACACTTTCTCTTTGTCGTGTTTTCTGGGGCGTACGAGCTTTGAAGCGTTGTTTTGTGACATTTGATTTAAATATGGAGGCTGCTGCATCCTGCGCTAACCTTTTTCTGTTATTTTGTTCTGCTCTTTGGTCAGAAAACACTTCTTTTAGTCCTTTTTAGTGTTTATTGTTAGATATTAAATGTTGTACATTTTTTTTTTTTTTCCATTTATAGATGGCCTCCCTTCACACCTTATAGCCATCCTCTCACTCCAATATTTTTTTTTTTTTTTTTTAATAGAGAAAGAAAGAAAAGAGAAAGTGAGACAACAAAACAAAACAAAACAACAAAACAACAATTGTCCACAGAAAGAGCACAAGGCAAACACACCAAACCTCCGTCCACAATCCTGCAAAGCACATGACAGAACACAACAACGAAACATACAAGCATAAAGACTGATAATATTCATGACCTTGCAAATATTTCTATAAATACACATACCCATACCTACAAATATATATACAATATACATACATATATATTTATATTCATTTATATACCCATCTACATACATCTACTATACATCCCTGCATCCATTTGTGTGTGGTTGTGAGCATGCATAAGTGAATGAGGTTCCTCCAATAGAACATTTAGTAGCGACTGTGAAGCATCAGAGACCCGTCCCCCCAAAGCCCGAGACAGACGAAGGGGCGATCAAAGCCCAAGACCCCAGGAAGGACCCCGAGCCCAGAGTCCCCAGGACCACCCGAACAGGACGAGCCACTCGTCCACTCCCCAGATCCGACCAAGTGGAAGAACCGGACGAACCCCACCAGGGACCACACACAATGACCCCCCGGGGTCAACAGCGACAATACACAGGCCCCCGCCGGAGCCCGCTGCACCGACGTAGCCCCAGGGCCGGTCACCGAGGCTCGGGCACCGGGGACGCCCATCCCTCAGGTCCAGACCTGACAGGACCAGAGGACCCGAGCCCCACCAGGCAGCCACCAGGCCGAGCTGACAAACGCCCAAGCGCCCAGCCCCAGATAGTGAGGGCCCCAAGCACGCCCGTAGGCAGAGGAACACCCACCAGGGGGCCACGTGGCAGGAGCGCGACACTGGGTAGCCTCAGAAGTATCAGAGAGGGGGCAGTCCAAGTCCCAGCCTGACACTTAAACATTCATACACAGACACACTCATTCAGACCCACCCTCATCCTCACCCTCAGTCACAGAAAGACAAACAATAACGACACGCTCCATTCATAATCCCGATGCACACTCTATACCCCCTAGGTCCAAGACATGTACCTGCTCCCTACATGGGGCAGCCCACATCCAAACCCAGGAGGTAGACCCATTCATTCTGGGGTGGAGAGCAGCAGACGTCCAAGATCCGGCCCACCCCGCGCCCTGCCGACAGGACAGGACAGGACACCCGAGCCCAAGCAGCCCCAGAGGGAGCGCACTGCCAGCCCCGCCCACGGCGAACCCGCAGGCCCCGAACCCCCCCACACCCCAGCACAACCCCTGACGGCCCACCCCCAGAATGTCCGCAAGGCAACCAGGGGGGTAAGAGAAAAATAAATAAATAATATATAAATAAATACATAATAAATAAAATTGAAATTAACAAATCAAGACCCCGACACACACACCCCCGTCCCCAAATGTACTGTTGGTGAGTGTTGTTGTAAAGTGTATTTAAAAAGGAAAGAGAAGGAGCAAAGGCTGGCATTATACCAGTTTCCCCTCCACTCCAACTCTAACCCAGGCCCTAATTGTCTAGATGCATAATGTTGAGTGAGCATAGGCATGGGGGCGAGATTGATGTCATCCCGCCACCCATAGCCATAGTGCTCACTCCATTCCCTATATGTGACTTTTATGAAGATGTTTATGAATGAATGTCTAAAGTGTATATAAAATTGAGTCCCAGGTGCTCTTAACAACAGAGATGTAAAACCATTGCAGCACACCCGAGACCCAAATTCCCTACATGTATTAATTTAAGATGAAGAGGGCGGAGGTGCGTGTTGAGGGATGGGGAGAAAAATAACTGCAGGAACAGTGCTCCCACAGCGAGTCAGCTCCCCCGCTGACCCTGCTTACCCCCCAGCTCGCCAAGGTCCACCCAAGGAGCGAGGTAAAGGAAACACCTCTCCGACCGCCAGGACATTGAGCCAAGACCAGAGAGGGACACGGCCCCGAGGGCCGCCAACAGCAGAACCAACAGCCCACACCCGCCAGGGCCGCCACGACCCCTGCGAACCGCAGTCAGCCCGCCGTCCAAGAGGACACAAAATCCCACATGGACGACACGGCCAAGAGCGCCCGCCCAACCGTCGACAGAGCCAGGAAGCATCAAGAACAGGCCCCAACCGGGGCCCGCACACCGGCCAAGTATAGTCCAAGACCATCATCCAGGACATCCACTTAATCCCCACCCCAGAAGAAATACTATACCCACCCTTCATATTAACAACTTTCAAAACACATAACACATTAGACACCCAGGCTGGGTTTGCCCGCTCCCTCCCATTGGCCACCAGTCACGCCCCCAGACACCCACCCCCCAGCATATGAACCCCAACCCACCAGCGAGCCGAGAGCCCCCGGCCAGAGCTGGGCACCAGAGCGCCAGCCAGCCCATAGCCCGGCGACCCGCCGGCCAGAGCCCAAGACCCCCGACCCCCACCAGGCCCAAGCCCGGGGACGACGCGCCCCCAGAGTCCCAAGCCCCCGGCACCCACCCCGAAACCACCCCAGCACAGCCGGGTCACCGACCGGCGACCCATGACCGCCGCCACCGACCACCCGAGGGCCCGCATGCCGCCCCCAGTAGATGTCCCCCAGAACCCCCCCCGGTCCTCCCCAGGTCGAAGACGAGGTCCTCCCCGCCCAAGCAGCCCTAACCCCCCGGCGCCCCAAACCCCAACCTCCCCCCCCTCCAGTCCCAATGCCCCACAAGGCCACATCCC
The DNA here is from genome assembly GCA_038048925.1 of Garcialebias charrua. NCBI lineage: Eukaryota > Metazoa > Chordata > Actinopteri > Cyprinodontiformes > Rivulidae > Garcialebias > Garcialebias charrua. The sequence continues at coordinate 31,538 of JBBPBX010003680.1, forward strand.
AGACCCCCCACCCTCACTACGTAACGGAGCCGATCAAAGAATGCCAAATAGGTTGATCCAATGTGTCGGCAGATGCTGTTTCAAGACTAATATGATCTAACAGAAGATTTTTATACTGATTAATGCTAAGATTATTTTTATTTTTCCAATTTACGAGTATGGTTTTCTTTGCGATGCATAAGGCAGTGAAAAGCATATAGGATGTATTTTTTTCTAGTATAACATCTTCAAAGATACCCAATAAGCAAACAGATGGAGAGAGTGGGATATTAATTTTCAAACATTTAGACAAGTCTTCACATACCTGTACCCAGAACCTCTGAACGGGTGGACAGAACCAGAGCGCGTGAATATAATCATCAGGTGTATTACTTATGCACTGTGAGCACTTGTTAGATGGTATAAAGCCCATCTTAAACATTCGCTCCCCTGTATAATGTACTCTATAGAGAACCTTATATTGTATTAATTGTAAATTGGAGATTCTAGTCAATTTAAAAGTATTTGAACATACTTGAGACCAAATTTTTTGTTCAAAGTTGATTGATAAATCTGACTCCCATTTTTCAACAGGTAGTGCTATCGAGTCATCGATTCTAGACAATTTTTTGTATATTTTAGATAATAATTTGGGTGGTTGAAAATTAATAAACTCTAACACACATGTTGGTGTTTCCAACAATGTTTTATTAAGCTTAAATTTCTTTTTTACAATTGACTTAATTTGTTGGTATTGTAGGAAATATTTATTATCAATGTCATATTGTATTATTAATTTATTAAATGGAATAAAGTCTATACCCTCAAATATGTGTTCCAGACATTCAATACCTTTCATTCTCCAACCTGGGAAATTTAACATATTATTTTCTTGTTGAATGTCAGGATTGTTCCAGAGAGGTGTATGTCTACATGGGAGTAGTGAAGACTTTGTCATTTTCAGATACTCCCACCATGCTGTCAGAGATGAGCTAATATTGATGCTCTTAAAGCAGACATGTCTTTAAATTTCTAAATGTTGTACATTTAATTTAATTTTAATTTTAATCATAACCAGCAACCGAGACAAACCTCCTAACAAAGCGATCTAGTTTAACACTATAATAAAATAATTTATAAGTCATTTTCCAGTGTGTCTGACCTTGTTAGCAGCTTTATAATTTGTTAATGTGGAAGGCATCTTTGTTTTATGACGCTGATGGGGCTGATTAACTGTACAGACAGGTTCAGAGGATGAACTGGTGTTCTGGTGTCGGAACGCAATCAGGAAAAAGTCCATTAACAGCTGAGCAGGACAAACATGCTGCAGTTGTGTGTGTCCGTACAGAAACATTAATTTGTTGCAATTAGGGGTGCAGGGAAAAAAAATCAATTTTTTTAAGAATCTAGATTCTTAGTCTTAATTTCTTAATATAAAGAAAATAAAACCATATCTCATAGTATATGAAATAATACATAAAATGAAAGGTGGCAGAAAGAAGACGAAATCTTATTTTATCTGCCCCTTTTTTCAAAAACAAAACAAGTTCAAACAATCAATTCAAACAATAATCTTCTATACCTGTAAGTAACAGAGCAAAAAGCTAACCTAATACTGGTTATTTAAGTTACAGAATTTAATGAATTCCTGTATTATCTGTTCCTATTTTTGGTATAAATATCAAACAATGCAAAAAATTTGATACCTGATACAATAAGGAACCTAAAATTATTGTTTTAAATAAATGTTCTATTTGTTTTCATTGTTGTTTATTCTTTTCAGCTGGTCAGTTACAAAACTGAAACTAAATTTATGACCATTTTAATAGAAAAATCGTTTCTGAATAAAAAAATTGTTTCTGAATCGAAAAATCGATTTTGAATTTAATCGTGACACCAAAAATCGGAATCGAATCGATTCTGCAGACACTGAGAGATTCGCACCCCTAGTTGCAATGTATCGATGCAGAATCTGTGGGATAAGAAGGTTTGAGAAGAGATGTCCCTGAAATCAAGTGGTCGTTACAGTTTGAACACTTCACATAAAACCTTGGATCAAAGTGTTGATCAACCTTTAAAGAAAAAATGTTTTCTGATATTTAAAGTTTTTTGGAGGGTAATGAGCATCAGAAAGTGTGAAAGTTATTTTAAATTATTATCTTAAGTCTCCCGTCTCTCAGGTTTGTTGAAAGATTACCAGATAAATACCTGAGTAGTTCACAGGATTCAACTTTCCTTTATTATAAAGCTCGTAAAAACCTCTCACGCCATGAAAGCAACCACATGTTCACTGTTTTCTGAAATTAAATATGTTCTGTGCTTCGAGTACTTTAGGTCATTGTGTAATCCAGAGGTGACAGAAAAGGACTTGATGGTTATGAACCAACAATTAAAAGTGGTTGTTTGTAGCTCAAAGGCTTTTCATGAGTCATTTTTTTCTGTTTCATTTCATTTTATATTATTATGAATATCTACATCAAAAACATTAAGGTTGACTTGAGTTCCCTGTTCAGTTCCAGTCCAGAAAAACACTCGTCTTAAAAACATTCACTGTTCAGAGACGTTTGCACATCGGCACACTGCTCGTCTGAATGTTCATGATTCACTCTGTTGTGATCCGTTTTTCTTCCGTACGTTTTTCAGCATCTTTCTTGTTACACAGTTTTTTGTGCTATTTCAACAAAGCATAAATCAAAACGTTCAGCTTGTTCAGGAGAATGGTGACCTTTGGTTTTGGTGCAACTTTAGCTTTTTGAAATATTTAGCCTTTTCTGCCATGTTGTTCTCACAGAAAATGGACTGATCTCATTTTAAATCCTTCAGCTCTTTAGATCTGTTTACAACCTAACCTTCAGCTAATTGCAGCTGCTTTTCAGCTGTTTTGTGATCCTTTGATTCTTTCTACTAACTATATTTTTGTGCTTCTTTTAACTTTTTTCTGTTAATTTCAGCTTGTTATGCTCATTTCAGCTTATCTATAAAGACTTTTCAGCTATTTCAGCTACTATTTAGCTGTTTTATGCCCATTTTTTTTAGCTAATTCTACATTTTTTGTACTCATTTAAACTTTTTTCAGCCTAATTCAGCAAAAATGTGCTCTCTTCACTTCTTTCTGGTAATTTAAGCATTTTTTTCTGCTTTTTTAGCTATTTTTCAGTATTTTTGTTGTTGTGAATTTCAGCTTTTTCACATAATTTCAATTTCTTTGTGCTCACTTCTGTTTCTTTAAGTCTAATTGAGAAAATGTGTTATTTCTGCTTTCTTCTGCTAATTAAAGCTTGTTCTTTCAGCTATACCTTTTTTGCATTTTTAACTCATTTCAGCTGTTTTCAGATACATTGTAGTTTTTTGTGCTAATTTCTGCTACTTTTAGCCTAATTAAATTATTTCTGCTAATTTTAGCTTGTTATGCTCCTTTCAGCTTATTTCAGCTGGTTTCAGTTCTTTCAGCAACTATTTAATTATTTCATGCTAATTTTAGCTTTTTCAGCTAATTCCACATTTTTTGCAATTATTTAAAGGGGACCACATATATGTTTTTAAAATGTTTATGGTATTTCTTTGGGGTTAAAAAACAGTGTTCATTCAATTTAATACACAAAATAATTCTTAGATAATCAATTATACCCTTTTTAATTCTGCCATTTTTAACTTTCGTTTTGAACGACTGGTTCTGATTGAAGTTCTGAAGTCCACGCCCTTCAACGATCTGTTTACGCCCTCTGTAACAGCCAGTATCTGTATAATGTGTTGTTGTTTTAAAATTAGCTCTTTTTTTTTTACTCATTTGACTTACTGTTAGTGTTAGCTTAAGATAACTTACCGAAACCCGTCTGAGCGCGCCGCAATTTGCTGCTCCTTTTAGCATGAGACCACCCGAATCCGATGCTAATGTTAGCTTGTTCCTCTTCCGGTTTTCGCCAGCTCCGCTCGTTCACGCGGAGATTTTGGGAGTTATCGCTGTTCCAGTCAAGACAACACAAAGTTCAACAAGTGTCTCCCTTAAATTAATCCGTAAGGAGAAGGTCCTCGCTGCTGCGAGGCTTCTGCCAGGCTGCAACGAGGCTGTACACTTGAAGCTCCGCTCCATCGTGCCAGAAGATGGTCCCGTTGACGCCGGTCCCTACGACGGGGGTCTGCTCGTTTAATTTTTGCCGGCTGCGCGTTGTGAGCGATCGCAAATACACTAAAAATTGAACTAAAACATAAAAATAACACTTATACTTTATTTATAAAGCCATTTAAAAAAAACGCAGCTGCAACAAAGTGCTGTACACATGAAATTAAGAACATATAAACAAAAGATGAGATGAAATCATGAAAAACAACCGTCATGTGTTTCATACAGAAGTGGGTTGAGCCTAACTAGGGGTTGCTAGGTGAGGGGCTGGACCTAACCAGGGGTTGCTAGGTGAGGGGCTGGTCAGGTTTGAGGTGATTGGCTGCGGTTTGTGACGTAACAAACCGCAGGAAGTGAGAACCTGACCGTTTATATCACAGACAAATAAATCTACTTAGAGTAAATAAACCACTGGGTGCATTTTTTTGGCACAAGGACTGTTTTTTTATGAAGTAAATACCCAAAGTTTAGTAAAAAAACATCAAAAAGTGCATTTTGCATGTGTGGTCCCCTTTAAACTTTTTTCAGTCTAATTCATCAAAAAATGTGCTCTCTCCACTTCTAGTAATTTAAAATTCTTTCTGCCTTTTCAACTAATTTTCAGCTATTTTTCGCAAATTTCAACTTTTTTTTTAGCTAATTTTCTAATTTTTGTGCTCATTTCTTCTTATTTAAACCTAATTGGGCAAATTCACTCATTCAACCTTTATTTAGACAGGTTAATCCCATTGAGCCTCGATGACTCATTTACAAGAGAGACCTGAAAATAAGTGTTCTTCCTGCTTTCTTCTACTAATTTAGGCTTGTTCTTTCATTTTAGCTATATTTCAGATTTTTAAAGCTAATTTCAGCTGTTTTTCAGCAAGTTGTTCTGCAATAAGCATTCACCTTCATCTTTGCAGGAAATGCAATTTATCCAGTTTTGTAATGCTGTAACTTTTGAGTTTTATGTATTTGTTTTGTTTGTCATATGTGTTTAATCCTGAAGACCCTCCCCAGCAGGAAAGAAGCTTTTTGTTTTAATGTTTCTGTTTCTGGGACGGTCCAAACAGAACAAACAAACCAAACTATCCTTTGTTTTTCCCGTTGTACCAATCTCGTATCTTTACATCCCTTGAGCGGTTTCAGTCATGAAACACTTGTAAATGAGTCCTCGAGGCTCAGTGGGATTAACCCGTCTAAATAAAAGTTGAATGAATGAATATCTGTTCTCAGAACTAATAATCTAATGATCAGTTTAAATATTTAAAAGTGAAATGAAATCAAATAGATTGTGTCCTGTATGGAACAAATAGTTGAACTCATGCCACCCAGCACCTCTGTTCTCACATTTAAAAGGCATCACATCTTTATAACTGCAGATGAGGCATTTTGGTTGTATAAGTATTTTATCTAAATAATGTTTTCATGGATTAGAGACCACCAAGAAGATGATTTCCATTTTGAAAAGACTTCACATTAGAACTAAAACTTCAGCACATCATGAAAACCCCGGCCAGATGGTAAAAGTTCAATAACTTGATGTAACTGATTTTGTCTGCAGAGCTCTTGTCATTTTCCTAGTGAAGGCGAACTAAATGGAATAGTTGCAGTTGCACACACACTCTGTCAGCGTGTGTGTGCATGCACATGTGTATGTGTGCATTTTTCTAAAAGCTTCTGATTAAGCCGGTACCTCTGGCATGTTGAGGAGTCTGAGCTCAGCCCCACATGGTTGCCTTCCAGTTGCATCACTGATCACGGATGACGTCCCAGAGTCTGCACGGCGCTGGTGAATCCAAACCGCAGGATCTCTGTCAGCAAAGAAACTAGTGCAGAGTTTAAACTCAAAGTTTGCACTGTTTCAAATAAACTTAACGATATATTCTGATTCTGTTAAGAATATATTGTTATAAATGCAGTTAAACACATTTAGCCAACATAAAAGAGAAAACTTATCTTTATTATCTGAGCAAAACTTGTTGCTACTGGGCTACATTGCAGGGGCGGCCGTGGCGTAGTGGTAAGGGCAGTCGTCTCCCGATCGGAAAGTTGGCGGTTCGACTCCCGGGACCCGCACCATGTGTCGTTGTGTCCTTGGGCAAGACACTTAACCCTGAGTTGCTCCCGGTAGGACTGGAAAGCACCTTGCATGGTAGTCTGCCGCCACCGGTTTATGAATGTGTGTAGCATTCAATATATGTGTAGCACTTTGAGATTTTCAGTAATGAAAAGTGCGTTATAAATTGAATTAATTAATTATTATTATTATTACATTTGGACATTTTCTGTTTTAGGCCATATCTGCAAGTGATGTTTGTTCTGTTTACACAAATATATATTTTTTTTAGAAGTCTTTATTCATTTCATAACAAAATTAAAATACATAACATAACAAATAACATATCTTTAACTACAAAACATAGTATATATAAAATGAAAGGCAGCAGATGAAGAAAAAAATCTTATAATATCTGCTCCTTTGTTATCCAATAAACCATTCAAATAAACATATTCAAAAAATTGTCAAAACAAGTAAATAACTCAAACGATATTTCAAATATCTAACACTTTTCATGAAATACATTCATATATATTTTTTTAGCATATGGACTTTTACCAGTTTCTTAAATATTGAGATAGATTTAGCTTCCTTAACAGCTAACTCTAAATCGTTCCACAGTCTAACACCTTGAATTATGGTAGATCTTCCCTTCAAACTGGTTCTGAATTGCAGTTTAAGAAAAACATCTTTCCCCTTGAGATTATAATTACTTATTATTATATATAATTAATATATCAAGCAATATTGGTGTTAGATTGATTTTCCAGTGTCTGTGCAAGCTCTGGCTGCAGGTGATGTAAAAATGGCTGCAGGATCAAATCGGCGGTGTAACTGTGCATACGTGATGTGTTAATTATTGAAAACACACTCCTTGTGTTAAAGAAAGCTCTAAATTATTGCTGATGTGTGAGGAGAAGCTGCGGGACAGCACGCAGTAAAAAAGACAGACAGCTAGGTTTATGTAAATGTATGAGTCATCTACAGCAAACATCACAGGTCAAAACGTGGCTCAGAATATTTCCAACATGCTCACAATGGGACGTCTGCATTATTAAAGCAGACACTTCAAACAAAAACAGCAGAAGTCCAGCTCAGGAACACAACTTTATTAGTTTCAGTACAGAAAAATCATAAACATGGCCAAGACGCATGACGGCCATGTTTATTCACGTTAATTCGAAATATGTTTAAGTTTACTTTTACTGTATAGATAATACTCATTAATTTAACATCACTGAAGTAACTACATGTTTGTAATTCCATCCATCCATCCATCCATCCATTCGATTCATCCATTCAATTCAATTCAAAAATACTTTATTAATCCCAGAGGGAATTTAAATCTTGTTGTGACTCATCATCCTGGTTTCATTAAAGAGTTGTTCTAGATGCTGATGGCTGTGGGCAGGAAGGATCTCCTGTAGCGGTCTGTCCTACAACAGATCTGTAGAAGCATCTGACTGAAGACACTCTGTTGTTGTATGACAGTCTGATGAAGCACCGACTTCGGATGTCATCAACCATTAAATGGCCCTTATCAGTTATTATTATCCCCATATGTAGTGGTCAGATTGCCCCTCCTGTACCTACTAGGAGGTTTAAAGGTACGTTGTCACCGTTACAAGCGATGACAGCAGGCTCTGTCTTTAGCTACGTGGTTAGGTTTAGAGTAAAGGGTCTTGGGTTAGGTTTAGGGTCTTGGTTAGGTTTAGGGTCTTGGTTAGGTTTAGGGTCTTGGTTAGGTTTAGGGTCTTGGTTAGGTTTAGGGTCTTGGTTAGGTTTAGGGTTGGTCCTCTGGGTCAGGTTTAAGGTTAGGTTTAGGAAAACGGTTACATAAGCTGAAAAAACAAAAACACAACACTTCCGGGTTTACGGAAACACGCTGCCTACTCACAGCGATAATAATGCTGATAACGTTCTTTTAAACATGCTAGGAGGTAGATTGGACAGTTTTGTTGCTACATATGGGGATGATAACAGTTGATAACGCCCATTGTATGGACTGACAACATCCGAACCCGCTGGATGAAGAGGATGCTGAGGGTTGACTATAGTGTTCTTCATTTTGCAAAGAATCCTTCTTTGGACAATCATCTCCAAAGGTTCTAGAGGAGTCCCCAGAACTGAGCCAGCCTTCTTTATGAGCTTGTTGATCTTTTTGAAGTCACTTGCTCTGGTGCTGCTCCCCCAGCAGATGATGGTGGAAGAGATAGCTCTCTACAACAGACTTGTAGAAGATATATATACATCTATCTATCCATCCATCCATCCATCCCAGTAGTTCCGCTACCATTATGCAAGCAGTCAACAGAATCGAACGTCCTGCCTACCAAACTTCCAAATCCCACCACCCCACACCCCCCTCAACAACTGCTGATGGCCAGCACTGACGTAGCACTAAACTAGCCATTGTTGATACAAACAGCGCACAACATGGATGTGTGTCCCGTCCACCCCCCATTGACAAAAATCACAGACTATGATCGTCCTGCCAAGGCAAGTAAACTAGGGGAAACGTTGAATCCATTCTCTTTACCAGCTTCTTCCTTTTCAGGTCACGGGGGTCACTGGTGCCCATGTCCAGCCATCACTGTGCGAGAGGCAGGGGACACCCTGGACCAGAGGTCGCGTTAACCAAATATTTTCCGTATTTGACTGGTTGTTTTAGTGATGACGGAGAAATCAAAACACTGTCTGTCATTTGACAGAAACATCCACTCTCTACCAACCGGTTCATGAACTTCACACCCCAGTCCGGTAGGTGGTGGTAATTGCACATTACGGCTTTTGCCAACCCCCAATAAACCAAAGGGAGAAGAAAGAGAAGAAAATACATGACGTTGTTGACTACGTTTGAAAAAAAAAGTCAAGGCAGCTTAGCGTTCGAAGTTTCTTCAAAAAGCCCAATAACTGCGATCGTGTTGAAAAAAGAGGTGAAAAAAGATGGAGTGATGCAGTGGAGGACGATGGACAATATTAATTAAAATAAATGAAAAAAATATGGTAATTATTTTACAAACTTAAACGACTGAATAAAATTAAAATTTTGACAGGTTATTTTTTACCCTGTTTGTCAAAACGACTGACAACAAAAAAGTCTAGCGTGACCTCTGCCCTGGACATGTCGCCAGTCCATCACAGGGACATAACGACAAATGAGACAAACAACCATTTACACACACTCTCTCTCATCTAGGGACAATTTAGAGTTACCAATCAGTCTAACATGCATGATTTTGGTCTGTGGGAAGAAACTGGAGTAACTGGAGAAAACCCACAGGTGCAAGTTCAAAAATCTTTATTATTCCCAAGGAGCAATTTGTTTCACATTCAGGCACACAAAACATCCACTAGACCAGACATTGAGACATTAAAATAACAGAAGTTGTTAGAGGTATTTAAAAGTCTTTATATTTTAAAGTACTTATATTTTAACATCTTAAACTTTACTTTCTAGTTCATCAAGTGTTCTGAGTTTCACAGGGTTTATTATGACCTGACCTCGTTCCAGTTTTTTTTTTTAACTAGGTGCACAAAAGCTGATTATCAAAACCTGTCATGCTGCACGATAAACATTAGTTTTCTAATCAGGTGAATTTCCCTCTTTGCAAAGTGTCAAAAATCTCACGCTTGTTGTCTTGTGTGAATTATGTATTTAAAGGTTCAGATGAAAGTTCCTATCAGAAGTCATAACTGTTCATTGAGAAGTCTGATCTGAATGAGTTCTTCAGTCTGTTCATCCTACATCTGGGCAGCATTGTCCAGATGGAAGCAACCTGAACTCACCACGGAGTGGGTGATCAGGATCTGCCAGAATCAGAGAAAGCGAACATGCAAACTCCACCCAGAAAGTTCCTGTGCAGGGATTTGAACCAGCAACCGTTTTGCTGCGAGGGAGCAGCTCTAACAACTGCGTCTGCTTGTAATTTATATTAGAAAATATGGAACTTTTGTTCATAGTGTAGGAAGTGAAGGAGTTATCCTGCTCACAACCTTAATTACTTGTTCAAGACTAGTTCAAGTTCAAGACAGTAATTGTTCATTTATTCACGGATTCTATTCTTTTTGGGTTAAACAATATCTTGTGTGACCAAATGAGTGATGTAAGTGACAATGAGACATTATTTATATTTGACCCATCAAGGAAATGGAGTCATTTATTAACAGATCATTAAATTAACATCATACATGAACACTTGATTGATTGATCGCAACTTCCTATAAATTAGACATCAAACAAATGGAAATCCCGCGTCCGTAATTTCTACTAATCGTCGTGTATTTAAGGAACAACAGAATAAAGTTATGAGATCTTAAATGACTTATATCTGAAGGCACTTTAGCTTAAAACCCTTTTACACCTAAGTCTCAAATTTCCGCCTGGCATTTTTTACTTGTTTTTCACTAGAAAATATGAAGAAAATGTCCTATGACCAAGTGCTTCAGCACATTTGTTCAGAATACTGTATTTAGAACTTTCAATATCTGGCATTATTTTACATTATACTTGATACTAAACCACTATTAAAACTGTTTAACATCAAGAAAAATCAAAAAGCTAAATTAAATTTTAGAGATTTTATGCAAATAAAACACTGCATTTGAACATGAAGTACAGATTTTGCATCACAAATTAACAATTTCAACAATATAGAACATATTTACAATGTTTTTTTAATTCTCACTTATTTTTACAAATAAGAAACAGACTAACAATTCAAACTATTTACAGGCGAATTTCCCCTCCCTACATTTCTCCTTATTATCTTCTACACAAACAAAGTACAAACTGATGAATATTGTAATATCTTATAGACTTGATATACTATTCCAACAACAAAATAAAATAAAAAATAAAATATAAAATAAAACTATATCCTATAATGTGTACCCAGTATAAAACTATTATCCACGAAGTAACAGGCCTCATTCATTCAGAAATAAAATTCAAAAAGTTATGCAATTGATCAAATGTTTTTCTTCAGAAGAACAAAAAGAAACTCCTTCTCCAAATTCAAATCATCCAGGAATCTCCTTATTGTCTTTTTGTTCCTTGAAGGACATTTGTTTGACATAGTTTTTGCTGATTCTCATGTTTTTCCTGCTCACTCTGCACGCTTTGTGCGTGCTGAACACAAAAACTCGCATTCCTGGGCTTCCCGTAGCTGCGGGAAGGCGACTACCGTAATACCCCCAAAACAGCCAGAAAGCGCACTTTTTTTTCTTTCAAACACCATTTGAATTTTCCTGATAGCGCAAACGGTTGCAGAGTTACGTTAATGCAAATTTAGCGTGTGGAAAACGTGTCGGCGGCGACACGTTCGGTTCCATAGTTTGTCACTCATCTGGTCACACAAATTATTGTTTAACCCAAAAAGAATATAATCTGTGAATAATAAACATTTACTACTCTTGACTTGAACTAGTCTTGAATAAGTAATTAAGTTTGTGACAGGTTAACCTGCTTTCTCATCCTACAACAGGATCTGTGTCAACCTAAACATAAATCTGACGCTGACGTAATTTTTTTTACAGTGCACGTTGCACTTCCATTGAAGGCTTGAATTATTCTACTGCGCATTTCAACTCCAAGATGAGAGCCCATCACCCGACTCGACTCGTCTGACAAAGTCTCCTTTCACAGCAGCGACGACTGAACGACACGGTGTGTACAGCTGCCACCCGTGTGTCACCACCAGTATCAACGCTCCCTTTGTGTGCACGTCCTAGTTGCCTGGTTTTGAGGAGAGACGTTGACTTAAGAGGGTTTCATTTGTTGTTGTCCTTGTCGCGTTGTTGTCCTCAGCTCAGTGAAGTTGTCCCTTTTCTTCTAAATAAAAAAAAGTAATCCGCCGTCTCATTCTCCACACGACATGTAGCAAACACGTGCTCATCCACATCTGCTGTGACCCCGAAATGTAAAGCGTGCACTCAAATACTTCAATTAAAATCTGTAAATCTGCGTTCCTCTCCCACTCACACACATCTGCACACACACGCAGAGTTTGTTTTGTGAGCTATAGTGCTAAATGAGGTTGATCCGTCTTCACGCTGGCAGGAGCCGAGGTGTCATTTGTGATGCCAAGGATGAAACCAGTGAGAACATTATACAAACCGCCCCGTGAAGCAAAGAGGAGGGTTTGTAGCCCCGTGCTCATTTACAGCATCTACGAAGCTGTCCAAAAAGACAGAGGAGGGCAGCATCCCAAAATCTTATTTTTTCCACCACATTTTATGTTTATCTTGTGTTTCTGATTCATGTTGAGATGCAATGACAAAATGATGTCACAACAATGCATTTTATGCATTAGATACTTTAGCATGATCTCCAGTAAAGCCAGTTAGCCACAGATTCACTGGTCATGCTGAGAAGATCCATATCATGAACGTACCCACTCTGAAACATCATCATACCTCTCCCATACACTGTATCATCAAAAGTAACTCAACAAGAGTCTAACAATAACTATGCATGACGTCATGCTCTTCTATGCCAACACTGGTGCTTTGTATGTAAATGCCATGGATTGTCTTTAGAGCTGTGTAACACCAGCGTGTTCCTTTGTGCTCTTGACGTATGCACCACCTAAATTGTCGCTGTTGCACCATATTGCATTTTCAGAGGATATTTTTGGTTGTAAGAACACCAAAAATGAGAACATAGTGTTTTCTGGTTATCATCATCAGTCCCTTAGCCTAGTGCCGTGGGTGCAGTACAAACATCACTCCCCAACTTGGACCGGACCTCAGCAAGATGGTTGAGGACATGGAAAGTAAACCCTGTCCAGCTACAGATATCATCTGCCCACTGTCGAGGAGGACACCCCCTTTAGATGATGAAGAGGTAGGACAGCCGACTTGGGACCAGTAAAGTCACGATTCAACTCCCCGCCATTCCCGTGTCATGACGTCTTTGAACAGGACACCTAATCGGGTGCCTGCATAGCTGCAAACTTCTCCACCTCGGTGTATCTCAGGTGTGATGAGTTAAATGCAGGGAACTAATTTCATCATTGTATGTGAATATACAGTGATGACAACACATAGCTTTCTTACTTTTCATTTACTTACTCACTCACTTTTACCCGTTCCTTCAGCGTTTCCCTGAAGGAGCACATTTGACAGAGTTCCCTTGGCCCTCACCACATGAGCAAGACACTTCAATGTCTTTTTTTTCCCAAGCTTCATTAGGAAGGAGTTAGGATCTCCAATGAGGACATGGACTCTACTGCTGATCTCTGCATTTGTAGCATGGGGGGACCAGTGATGGTAGCAGGTCATTTCAAATGCGCATCATAGAAACAGACTGCCAAAACAAGTGCACGTAGGAGTCTAAGTTTGGTAGCCAGCAAGGCTGAGTTGTCCTTTTAAACCTGTTTGAGTCCAGCTAGGGTACTGGCAGCTTTTGCTATCCCTAGTTTTGTGGTACGAGTTGTCTCCTGTCACATGATGTTCACCAATACAGACAAAAACATGTTCTACTTGCTAATCACTCCACGTTTATTGAGCTAGAAGAAACTGATGTGCAAGTTGCTGTTGTGGGTTTTGTTTGGACCTTACTCTAAAACGAAAGATGAATTTTATTAGAGCGGCAGAAGAAGATGGTTAGATCAGGACTAGATTCTGACTGAAGACTGACATTCAGACTTACTATGGACTCGTAGAAGATATGAAATTAGAATATAATTATGGATATGCAGCAGCATTGTCACATTTTAGAACAAAACACTAAAAACATAAAGAACGAAAACAACAAAACTGTTATGTCACAGTAATGGAGAACTGTTTGGGGGGGAGTCACTTTGGGGCAAAATGCAATCAAAGAATGTGACCGTCAATTGGGCAAAAATGAGTAAAAGTTGAAATTAAGGTATTTTAACAAATTCTTTAAAGTAAAACAATATTGTTTTGTGATTTGTTGTACTCAATTTATTATATTGTTTGTTAAAATACAGCACTGTAATCTCGTCAAATCTCCATTACTTACTTTACATTGTCACAAATCATTTTTCTCTCTCCTCATTTTCTACCTAAAAAATGTTCAGTAAATTTTTTAACAAAAGCTTTTTTCCTATTAAAATTGGTCTAGCTGTTTCTACCTCCTTCTGAGTTTATTTTTTTAATGAAATTGTAGGATTTATTTTTATTATCTTACAGAGAAACAAACAAGACAAAGGAATGTAAATTTTACCTCCACCGCTCCAGACGAAGCAGCGTTTGCACCAGAACATTTATTTTGAAATGCCACATTTTCTGCAGAACATGTGCAGGTTCAGGTTTTTCAAAGAGCAGCTCTTCTTCTGCTCTGCCAGAGCTGTGGTGACTTTGCTCCCTGCGAGTGTCTGAAGTGTTGATAATTAAAACCTTCACGGCCGCAGCTTTTACTGGCTTTAAATCAACTTCCTGTCGTCAGAGCTGTCATCAGTCCCCGCTCTTTCTGTGCAGGGAGCAGAAACCAAAACTTTGTTCCTGTAAAATCTCACTTCTCCTTTTAAAGTTTCTGTCAAAAAAATCTTAGTTTTTCAAAATGTATTAATTAATTTCAGATTTGTGTATTTGTGTTTTGTGTTGGTAACGCACAAGGTGACACATTACAACAACCCATAAAATGGATGGTGAGGTGGTGACTTTATGCACCACCTGAGATCATCATCTGTTAGATCATCGCTGTTTATTGGACAGAAAGCCAAACAGGTCACACAGGCCAAAAATGTGAAAATCATTTAAAGACACATTTTTAGTCCAAAACAAGTTATTTAAACCTCATCAATAAATTCCTAGACACTGTAAATATAAAAAGGTTGTTTTCTTTAGAAGCATCACAGCTTGGTTTTTTTTTTTATATGTCAACAGGCTGTAACTCTCCGGCTGCTTCTAAATAGGAAAGTTGTCAGAAGTACTTTATGTGACGCTGCCTGTGTGGAAGCTGAAATGCTGTGTCTGCTGGAAGGAGACAAATTGTTCCTATAAACAGATTTACGGTGTCAGAATTAGAAACAACAGTGCTAATCTCACAACAGTTTGATTTAAATTGAAGTTAAAAACATAAAAAATCTAATTGAATATTAAATTTCAGTTTCCCATTTCAGCTTCCTCTTTCAACTCCAAACTTCTGGTCTGAAGGCAGACCCTGGTTTTTCCCTTCTCAGTAACAGTCTTCACAGAACAACAAAGAGAAATCACTCACTTTAAAAATGAAATAGCTATTTTTGTGCATGTATAGAGTAAACTAATATCAGTGTAATATTAATGTTAATACTCCCAACAGACTGCAAGCTATGTCACTGAAGTAATGCAGACTGAAATTAAAAATCTAACCTCATCATGTGTTGAAGTGATGGTCCAGCAGGTCTTTTGAAATGTGATGTTGTGGAAAAGTTATAAACAAATGGTATCTTACCTGTTGGAGATGGCTCTTTAAATGACACCAGTTTGGAGAAATGAAATTGTTAATCTGAACAAGGTCAAGACCAGATTGAGTTTCTGAAACGACCATGATCTAAGATTTTATATCAGTTCATGTGATGGAGATACTCTCTTGTTCTCTGATATTATTTACTCCAAAGAACCACACTCTGCGGCA
>JBBPBX010003680.1:47450-76306 GCA_038048925.1 Garcialebias charrua
GGTATGGTATGGTATATATGTACGTACTTATGTACACGCATGAAAACTGCATTATCCGCTCACTTTTCTACTCCTCTCAGCTCAGAAGGTTCAGAGTTCAGGAGGTGTCCTTGAAGCCAGCTGCAGTCTCCTTTTACACAAACATATGGTTCATGGGCAGAGATGATGTCATGGGCGACGGTCTCGGCTTGTTTTGGGCTTCTTGTTTTCAGAGCAGAGGGGAAGAAAGTTTTCAGCCTTAGTAATAAAAACATTCATAACCTGTGACCAAAAATCCCCTGACATCATGCCAGTAATATTTATAAAGTATTTTCTTTGCGGTCAGTTTCTCATTACACTTTTGTTTACATAAAAAGTTACATAAATTCTTGCTCAGACTAGTTGTTATCTCATCAGACTGATCAGAAAAAAAGTTTTCCTCCTAACTAAGTTTGTTCAAAGAGCTATCTGCAGCAGGCAAGATATTAATTCTCTCTAACCTTTCCACATTACCCCACTTCAGAGGATTTGAATTATCTTTCCAATATCCTAAGTGAAATTTACGAGCTCGAGTAAAAAGTTCAGTGAAGCAGCCGACTGGTAGAAATGGAGCCAGCCCTGTGGGACACAAAGAACCGCCACTTCTCCCGTGAAATAAAGGTTGTCCATTGAGTGCAGGTGAAAGTCGCTCTGAAGCTGCAGAGAAATAAGTTGCTGACTGATTGAAAAGCAGAGCGCAGAGGGTGGCCTGCACGCCGTCTCATCACAAAGCTGCTTTCTCCAGCTTCCCATTCGTCTGGGCACACTGGCTCAGCTCGGGTGACCCATGCCGTCCACTGCAATGGTCTGTAACCTCACACTGCTGTGCAGTGTTGCCAGATCTTGCAACAGAAACAAGCGACCACCCCCATGAAAACAAGCCCAAAACATGCAAATTGGTCTTTGAAAACAAGCCCACAACAAGCCCTACTGGCAACCCACCCCATTGTGTAAAACAAAGGCCGTTTTTAAACAGTATAAACATACATTTATTATGGCATTACATATAAACAGCAAAATTATGCTAAACACTTTGAAGAACATATCCCCTCTAAAAAAATGAAAATACATTTTGCATATTTATTATAATTAAGGACCATGGGAGACCGGGCATTCTGTGTGGCTGCCCCCCGCCTCTGGAACTCCCTCCCTGACTGCCTGAGAGCTCCACAGTCACTGGTTGACTTTAAACAAGGCTTAAAGACCTTTCTTTTAAGAGAGGGTCTGCGTGAGTGCAGCTACAGCGTGCGCTCTAACCCTAACCCTACTCTGCCCCCAAATGATTTTACCTTTAATCTTAAAATCAAAAAAGGCGTTCAATACAGGATCAACTGGACTTTATTTGTTGCAGAAAACGTTTCGACTTCTGTCCAGAAGTCTTTTTCAATTCTGAATGAATGGAAGCTGTGAGAACGAGAAGTTTTATACAAGCCACGCACCAACATATGAAATTGGAAACTGAAATAACACCACAAAATACCTAACATGCCCATTCTATTTAAATTGACAAAACAACACATCACACCTGGGGGTTTGTAACACATACATGTAAATTGAAAGATCACACCTTAACAGTAGGAGGTTCCCTTGAGGTCTCTGGTAGAAGACACAAACTGTATGTAAATTGACAAAAAACACCTCCCAAACAACAACAGAGGCTACTCAGAGAAACTTTGTTAGTCTAATTTACAGACAAGACATCCCTGCTCCCATCCAGTGTAAAACGTTTCGGAATCAAATCCAAAACTGAGTTATAAGTCTTAGAAAGTTGAAATCTCAGACCTCCTCCTCTGTTAAGAGAAGGTTTTTCTCTCTTAACATACAAAGCTTCCTTCACCCCCCTCTCAAACCATCTGTGCTCTCGGTCCAAAATTTGAACATTCTGGTCCTCAAATGAGTGACCCTTGTCCGTGAGGTGGAGGTGAACAGCTGAGTTTTGTCCAGAGGAGGTTGCTCTCCTATGTTGAGACATTCTTTTGTGGATAGGTTGCTTCGTTTCTCCGATGTAACGGTCTGAGCAGACTTCGCTGCACTGGACTGCATAAACCACACCACTCTGTTTGTGTGTGGGGGTTCTGTCCTTAGGGTGGACCAGCCTCTGTCTGAGAGTCCTGCTGGGTTTGAAATGTACTGGGATGTTGTGTTTGTTGAAAATCCTTCTGAAATTCTCTGAGACTCCAGCAACATAAGGAATGACAATGTTTTTCCGTCTGTTAGACTTTTTCTGTTCATTATTGTGTTTAGCAGATTTCCTTGCTGACTTGACAAAAGCCCAGTTGGGATATCCACATGTTTGCAGAGATTTTTTGATGTGTTTCTGTTCCTTTTCCTTCCCTTCTGTCTTTGTGGGGATGTGTTCTGCCCGATGCTGTAAAGTTCTGATGACAGAAAGTTTGTGCTCCAGTGGATGGTGAGAGTCGAACAGGAGATATTGGTCTGTGTGGGTTGGTTTTCTGTAAACTTCAATGTTGAGACTGTCATCTCCCTCCATATGCACCAAACAGTCCAAAAAAGGCAGCTTATTGTCGTTAGCATCCTCTCTGGTGAACTTGATGTTGTTATCAACAGAGTTAATGTGTCTGGTGAACGCTTCCACCTCCCTGGCTTGGATTTTGACACAGGTATCATCCACGTATCTGAACCAATGGCTTGGAGTTGTCCCCTCATAGGAGTTTAGGGCTCTCTGCTCCACTTCCTCCATGTAAAGATTAGCAACAATGGGTGATATCTTCCCCCGCGACAGCGTCATACTGAATAACCTTTTAGTCCACGCCCACCTACAGTGTGGGCCCGCCCCGTGTGTATTTAACTCCACCACACGGAAGGAACAGCCTCGAACAGCTTATCATTCAGCCGTCCAAGAGCCAATGGGGCCCACAAAGCTAAAGGGCTCCGCTATACTCGTATAATCTGGGGTTACAATACGTAACCAACGTTATACTTCGTATAGCTCGCCCTTTAGCTCCTATTGGATAAAGGGCGTAGCAGGATGTAGTCCATGCCCCATTGGGTCCAGCCCAAGCATGAAGTCCTTGCTCACCCAAACACACCTCTGTCCTTCCTCATACGTCATCCGTACGTTCCACGTCATGACGCACCAGAGGAGGGCACTGGTGATTGGCGGATAAGTCTGCAGGCCTGCACTGAGGCCTGACAGGCGTGTGACAGCTGCACCGCAGCCTCACAACATTGTTTATATATATATATATATATATATATATATTTTTTTTATTATTATTATTTGTGTTTTTTTATTTTTGTACAACAAACGTCAGAGGTCAGAACAGGCCTCGGCGGTGACCCCAAACAGGGGAACAAAACTGACCCTGAGCTATGTACAGACAGGTTTAAAAACCAGTAACAACACAAACAAACTCAGTCCCAGAGCCCTGAGACTGATGGCAACACTCACACATCCTGCACAGAAGCAGGTGGAGTGGCAGAACACCACATGAAAACTTTACCCCGCTAATCCATAACTCCCAGGACTGAATTAGTCATGGAGGGACCTGATATGTCACGCAGGTAATATCTTATGAACGTGCAGGGCGTGGCCCACGAGGCCGCCAAGCAGATATCGCTTACTGTCATCCCACCATGTAAAGCTGCAGAGGACGCCAACGCCCGTGTAGAATGAGCACGTAGCGTCTGAGGAGGTTCTACTCCACACGTTCTGTAAGCTTCTGAGATAGCTTCACACAGCCAGTGTGAGAGCCGCTGGGATGGGAAGATGGGAACCTTTAATCTTAGTTGATAATATCATTGATTTCACTTGATTGTATCACTTGTTTTTCTTTGATCTTTGATTTTTGTTGCACTTTGTAGCACTTTGAGATTTTCGTTAATGAAAAGTGCGTTATAAATTAAATTCATTATTATTATTATTATTATTATTATTGTTTATACAAATTAATACCATCAAGCCTCTGGGACTCATTTACCAGAGATACCTGAATTTTAAACGAAGAGTGATGACAACAATGGACAACGACAACAACAGACAATCATAAAGGATGCGTACAAATTTAAAAATAAAATTAAACTGCAAACTCATAGTAAGCTAAGTCAACAAAAAACTTTATTTAATCTCTATCCTGAATCATGCTTTAAGTGTGCGCTCTTTCTCCCATTCTTTATTATATTTTTCCCATATTTCCCCCACTTATTGGAGCTCATTTTAGCGTGGTCTTGTCACTCTAGACAAAGAATAAAGAACAAAGAATAACAAGCCCAACAAGCGGCTGTACGCGCTAAACAAGCCCAAAGAAACAGCAAATTTATAGGCGACTGCAGAAAATAACAAGCCCAAAGTCACTTATAATAGGCGGACTTGGCAACTATGCTGCTGTGTCACCTTTCTGTTTACCTGCTCTGCGTCTGTACAACCCAACGTCTGTGTCTAATTAGACAGCCAGCCTCTCTCTCACACCTGAAGCAGCTGCTTCATGCAAACACAAGTGTTTTCCTACTTTAAATGCGTTTGCATGTGCAGCGAGACGAGCGCGTTCGGTCTGCTCTGCAGAGGGGGGGAGGTCTGTCGAGGTGCTGATGCCAGGGCTTTTAAAGGCTCTCACCTGGGAGAACACCTGCCACCACCATTAGTGGGAACGCAGGCGTGGAGGAATGAATGCGTAGGCAATCCGCTGAGGAAAAAGAGCAAGAGTAAGGGAGGCGAGACGAGAAACGCCGCTGTTAAAGAGGTGGGCAGGAGCCAGAAAATGAGAGACAGCCAAGATAACGAGTGGGAAAACAACGACAAACACAAGCACAGACCAAGAAAATGACGTCTTCAGAGCGGAGCGGAGGACAAACGAGGCAGAGGAGTGAATATGAGACAGAGTGTGAAACAAGCGTCCGCTGTGCACCTTTTCCTCTGGAGAGTCTCTGGGGTCCAACTAAAAGGTTTTCTTGTTGTAAAGTACCCTCACATATAGAACGTGTCCGTGGGGGCAGCTTTCAGAGCTGCGGGGGAACCTGCCTTTTGACGAGTCCATCAGTAAAATCCAACTGTAAAGTTGTCATCCACCGTAAAGGATGACATCATCATCGTAAAGTTAATATCTAAAAAAGCTCACGAAAGTTCACATCCTTGATAGAGAGGAACAATGGTTTATGTTTATGTTTATGTTTATTAAATTTGTTCATTTTTTTACAAAAGAAACAATACAAGGCAATCTCATAATGATAGTGTACAAAATGTAAAAAAATGAAAGGTGGCAGAAAGAAGAATAAATCTTATTATATCTGCCCCTTATCTCCAACAATCAGATTAAACAACAGTAGTCAAACCATGTAAACAATAATAATCTTCAACCAACTTTTTCCAACAATCAGGTTAAACAATAATATTCTTCAACCAACAGTACAAAATGACTAACTCTTTCTAATTTTCTAACTAATACTAATACAGTACAAAATGACTAACTCTTTCTAATTTTCTAACTAATACTAATACAGTACAAAATGACTAACTCTTTCTAGTTTTCTAACTAATACTAATACAGTACAAAATGACTAACACTTTCTAATTTTCTAACTAATACAATACACATTACGTTATTTCACATATATTTTTTTAACATATTTGTTTTGATCATTTTTTTAAATGTAAACATTGACTTGGCATTTTTAACTACATTCTCCAAGCCATTCCATAATCTAATTCCCTGAATTGAGGTAGAACGTCCCTTCAAACTGGTTCTGAATTGTGGTTTTACAAACAACTCTGTTCCCTTAAGATTATAACAACTTTGTCTTTTAACAAAGTGCATTTGGATATTTAAAGGTAATGCATTATTTTGAGCTCTATACATAACTGATAAAATATTATAGTCTACCAAATCATGGAACTTCAGTAATTTTAGTTGATAAAATAATGTACTTGATGGATGACGGTAATGCTTTCTAGTGATAATTCTTACAGCTCTTTTCTGTAATACAAAAATAGGCTTTGTGATTGTTTTACACGCATTCCCCCAAACATCAATACAATAGATTAAGTGTGGAACAATGATTGTGTTATACAACAAATACAGAGCTTTATCATTCAATAGGTCTCTGACTTTGTACAGTACTGCTATCGATTTAGCTATTTTTATTCTTACAGAATTTATGTGTTGTTTCCATGTCAGTTTGTCATCAATGATAACACCCAAAAACTTCACCTCATTCACTCTACAAATCTCAACATCCTCAATTTTGAGTGGAACATCAACAGTTTTCTTTCTATTACCGAATATCATGTAATTAGTTTTCTCTAGATTTAATGATAATTTATTTATTTTAAACCAAGTTTGTATCTTTACAAATTCTGTCTTTATCAATTCTAACATTTGTTCTATATCTTCACCTGAACAGAAAAAAGTGGTATCATCTGCGAAAAGTACACATTTAAGGAGTCCTGACACATTTACCAAGTCATTCACATATAAAATAAAAAGCTTTGGTCCAAGTACAGAGCCTTGGGGAACTCCACATGTGATATTACAGAGGTCAGATCTTACATCATTTATTTGTACAAATTGTTTCCTATTTTTTAAGTAGCTAGATACCCACTGTAATGCTGGTCCTCTAATACCATATTTGTTCAGTTTTTCAAGGAGAATGGTGTGATCAATAGTATCGAATGCTTTTTTTAAATCAACAAAGATACTGATACAGTGTTGTTTTTGATCGACAGCAGTAGTTATTTGTTCCATTAATTCCATGAGAGCCATTGATGTAGAGTTTTTTGATCTAAACCCATACTGACTGCTGCTTAGAATATTTTGTTTATCTATAAATTGGTCTAGTCTGTTTACAAATAGTTTTTCAAGAATTTTTGAAAACTGTGGTAACAAGGATATAGGTCTATAATTGTTGAATACACATTTATCACCATTTTTAAAAAGAGGAACGACCTTAGCTACTTTCATATTATCTGGAAAAATTCCTGTTGAAAATGATAAGTTACATATGTATGTGAACGGCTCAATAACATGGCTCATTATGTCCTTTACAAACATCATATCCATGTCCACCCAGTCTTTCGATCTCTTGTCTGTAAGATGTTTTACTACATTCATTATTTCCTCTTTGTTAGTTCCATTTAGGAAAATACTATTTGCACAACCTGTAATTGAGTGGATCATATTTTTATCTACTTTTGGTATCTTAGCTGCAAGGCTTGATCCAACATTCACGAAATATTGATTAAATCCATTTACAATTTCATTTTCATCATGAACTTCATCGTTGTCTTTTACAAAATATTTTGAAATACCAGTTTTTGCTTTATGATTCTTCAGTACACCATTCATTACTCGCCATGTTGCTTTCATATCACCATTAGTTTTATCTAATAATTTACTATAATATTCTTTCTTATGTTTCCTTATAATCCCTACTAATTTATTTTTATACTTTTTATATTTTTCTTCTGCGCTCTGACTTCGCAATTTCAAGAAACATGAATACAAATAATTCTTTTTTTTACATGCATTTCTTAACCCTTTTGTCATCCATGGTTGATCATTCGTATTTCTCTTTGTGTAATTTGTTTGCACACAATTCTTTTCATACAGGGTTTCCAAGATATTCATAAACTCATCATATGCCCTGTTCGCATCATCAACATACACATCATTCCAGTCTTGTTTATCCAGATCCTCTTTCAATTTTTCCAAAACTTTTTTTGATGTGTTTATGATTTTTTTCTTCGTTGTGTCTGCTTTTGTGATATTTTGATCATTTTTAAAGATTGTGAAAACTGGTAAATGATCACTTAAGTCGGTCGTTAAGATACCACCAATCACATCCCCATTTGTTATATTTGTGAAAATATTATCAATTATTGTGGCACTATGAGTTGTAATTCTTGTTGGCTTTGATATCAATGGATACATATTTAAACTGTACATTGAGTTTATAAATGTGCTTATGTTATTTGAATCTGTTTTATTTCCCATATCAATGTTAAAGTCTCCACACAAGAAAATATTTTTATTAAAACTTTTCTCCATTAGTTCCAAGATTTTATCAGTGAATATTTCTATATTTGCTCCTGGTGATCTATATACACAACTTATTATTATGTTTTTATCGTTTTTGTTTATAATTTCTATTGTTATCATTTCCATAATATTATCAACTATTATTGACATTTCATTATTTAATTTACATTTTATTTCATTATTGACAAATAGTGCGACACCACCACCTCTTTTATTATTTCTGTTCATATGATATAAATCATACCCCTCGATGTGAATATTACTAGTGTTATCATCATTAAGCCATGTCTCTGACAACGCTATTATCGTAAAAGTTCTATTTAATTGTTTTAAGTAATCTGTTATTTTGGATATGTTTGCATTTATACTTCTGCTATTAAAGTGAATAATGGAGAGAACTCCATTTGATATATTGATGTCATTAAACTGCTCTTCATTATAATATTCGCTATCATTTATTACAGGAAAAAAATTTGCATCAATCACATTTTCAACATTATATATTTTAGGTTCTGAGTCTTCGTATGTTGTCATGTTCTAATGTATTTGTTCATTTCACCGTATATTTTATCCATTTTGATTGTGAGTTGTTTCATTGATTTGTAATTTTTCATCTCTTGAATTCATCCACCTCCGGGAGAGCTTTGAACACGTTCCGAGGGAGGCGGGGGACATGGAGTCCGAGTGGGCCGTGTTCCGCGCCTCTATTGTCGAGGCAGCTTATCGGAGCTGTGGCCGCAAGGTTGTTGGTGCCTGTCGAGGTGGCAACCCTCGAACCCGGTGGTGGACACCGGCAGTGAGGGATGCTGTCAGGCTGAAGAAGGAGTCCTATTGGGCCTTTTTGGCTTGTGGGACCCCGGAAGCAGCTGATAGGTACCGGCAGTCCAAGCGGCATGCGGCTCGGGTGGTTGCTGAGGCAAAAACTCGGGCGTGGGAGGAGTTCGGAGAGGCCATGGAGAATGACTTCCGTACGGCTTCGAGGCGATTCTGGTCCACCATCCGGCGTCTCAGGGGGGGAAAGAGGTACGAGACCAACACCATTTATGGTGGAGGTGGCGTGCTGCTGACCTCAACTCGGGATGTTGTGAGTCGGTGGGCGGAATACTTCGAAGACCTCCTCAATCCTACTGGCACGTCTTCCACTGAGGAAGCAGAGCCTGGGGACTTTGGGTCGGGTTCTCTGATCTCTGGTGCTGAGGTCGCCGAGGTGGTTAAAAAGCTCCGCGGTGGCAAGGCTCCGGGGGTGGATGAGATTCGCCCGGAGTTCCTTAGGGCTCTGGATGTTGTAGGGTTGTGTTGGCTTACGCGACTCTGCAATATCGCGTGGACATCTGGGGCAGTTCCCTTGGATTGGCAGACTGGGGTGGTGGTTCCCCTATTTAAAAAGGGGGACCGTAGGGTGTGTTCCAACTATAGGGGGATCACACTCTTAAGCCTCCCTGGTAAGGTCTATTCAGGGGTTCTGGAGAGGAGGGTCCGTCGGATAGTCGAACCTCGGATTCAGGAGGAGCAGTGTGGTTTTCGTCCTGGTCGTGGAACACTGGACCAGCTCTACACCCTCAGCAGGGTCCTGGAGGGTGCGTGGGAGTTTGCCCAACCAGTTTACATGTGTTTTGTGGACTTGGAGAAGGCATTCGACCGCGTCCCTCGGGGGGTTCTGTGGGGGGTACTCCGGGAGTATGGGGTACCAGGCCCTTTGATAAGGGCTGTTAGGTCCCTGTACGACCGGTGTCAGAGCTTGGTCCGCATTGCCGGCAGTAAGTCAGGCTCGTTTCCGGTGAGAGTTGGACTCCGCCAAGGTTGCCCTTTGTCACCGATTCTGTTCATAACTTTTATGGACAGAATTTCTAGGCGCAGCCAAGGTGTTGAGAGGATCCGTTTTGGTGACCTTAGAATCGCTTCTCTGTTTTTTGCAGATGATGTGGTCCTATTGGCTTCATCAGCTCGTGATCTACAGCTTTCGCTGGAGCGGTTTGCAGCTGAATGCGATGCGGCCGGGATGAGGATCAGTTCCTCCAAATCCGAGGCCATGGTCTTGAGCCGGAAAAGGGTAGCATGCCCTCTCCGGGTCGGGGAGGAGGTCCTGCCCCAAGTGGAGGAGTTTAAGTATCTCGGGATCTTGTTCACGAATGAGGGAAAACTGGAGCGTGAGATCGATAGGCGGATAGGTGCAGCGTCCGCAGTGAAGCGGGCGCTGTACCGGTCTGTCGTGGTGAAGAGAGAGCTGAGTCAAAAGGCAAAGCTCTCAATTTACCGATCGATCTACGTTCCCACCCTCATCTATGGTCATGAGCTTTGGGTTATGACCGAAAGAACAAGATCTCGGATACAAGCGGCTGAAATGAGTTTTCTCCGCAGGGTGGCTGGACTCTCCCTTAGAGATAGGGTGAGAAGCTCAGTCATCCGGGAGGGACTCGGAGTAGAGCCGCTGCTTCTCCACATCGAGAGGAGCCAGTTGAGGTGGCTCGGGCATCTGGTTAGGATGCCTCCTGGACGCCTCCCTGGTGAGGTGTTCCGGGCACGTCCCACCGGGAGGAGACCCAGAGGAAGACCCAGGACGCGCTGGAGGGACTATGTTTCTCGGCTGGCCTGGGAACGCCTTGGGATTCCCCCGGAGGAGCTGCTCCAAGTGGCTGGGGAGAGGGAAGTCTGGGCCTCCCTACTTAGGCTGCTACCCCCGCGACCCGACCCCGGATAAGCGGAAGAAGATGGATGGATGGATGGATGAATTCATCCAGATCCGTCAGCTCTTTTATCATTTTAGACTGAGACCCTTCCTTTGCTTTGATAAAGACGTATCCATTTCTAGTCCATGTTGATGCTATTTTTTTTCTTTGTTTTTTAACCACCTTGCTTCTTTTGCAATTTTTCCATTTTTCTTGGTAAGATGTTCATTTATGTAAACGTTTGTTCCCCTCAGATTTCTTCTATTTTGCATGACATAGTTTTTAGTATTCCTGCCAATGAACTTAACGACCACTGACGGTTTGAATCTTGATGAATTACTGGGCAGGGTGTGACAGAATGAAATGTCCTCATAGTTTATGTTAATGTTCTTTTCCTGTAAGAAATTAACTACAAGTTCCTCCAGAGTCCCTTGTTCTTCCTGAGATTCATACTCATTTGGATCATTGTTTTTAGGAGCTCTTTGATGTGTCCGACACTTACTAACATCAAGTCCTGAGATGACCACGTTGTCTTGCTTTGTAAATTGTTCTAAATCCTCTATTTTTTGTTCTAAATCAGCAATTATCTTGTCTTTGTTAGTTACCAGTTCTTTCAGTTCTCTTATTTCTTTAACCAGACTGGCCTGGGAAACCATCTTTGCTGTTAAACTTTCTATTTGTCCACTCATAAAGTTGAGTGATTCTCTAAAGTCTTGCATATCTGAGTTGTTTCTCTCCGAGTCTGGTGACTTTTGTCCTCTATTTTTCATATTTACAGAGACTGGTGACTTTGGTCCTTTACCTCTTGTCATACTTACAGAGTTTGTGATCTAGTGGTAGCAGGACTTTGGTTTATTCACTGAACCACGTGGCCATTCCACGAGGCTCACAGGCCTAAAGATGATTGGTGTGGCCCAGCAGTGCAGCACCCAGATCAGCAGTTATTAGTTCAGAACTCACGGTTTCAGCAGCCTGCAGCAATCAGATCCACCATCCGAAGAGGTCCACTCACTAGATCAGACGCAGTCCAGCCAGCACCGCACTCAGCTCCAGTGGCTCAAGGCCCAGCTCCGACCCCCACCAGAACCGATGCAGCCCAGTTAGCACAGCACGTTTCCAGGCCCAGCTCCGACCCCCACCAGAACCGATGCAGCCCAGTTAGCACAGCACGCAGCTCCAGGTCCAGTTCCGACGTCCGCCCAGCCCCAGGCGGCGGCCACCCGGCTCTCCCACGGCGATCCGTCCAGCTCGAAACTCCAGGCCGCGGTCCTCCGGTTCTCCCACGACTCTCAGGCGGCGTTCACGTTCGGCCCACTCGCGGTGCCTGGCCCCGGCTCTCTCACGGCTCCCAGCCCAGCTCGAACTCCAGGCCGCGGTCCTCCACATTCACTCCACATTCACCATTTTGAATTTTATTTCCACGTTTAGTTTGTTTTCTTGTGCCGCTCTCAGCACTTCTCCTCAGTCAGCCTCTGCTCCCTCCGCTGGCCACGCCCCCTCAGAGAGAGGAGTAAAGGAGGCCATCTTTGTGAAAAGAAACCGTCCATCATTAAACAGGGGTGGAGGCCTCCGGGTTCAACTGTCCCCCTCCTACAATGCTGTGATTGCTAGTATCACTCAGTCCTCTGTGAATAGCAAACAACCATCAGGGTGCTAACGATCAATCGTTAGGCTGATGGTCCTCTTTGATCATCTGAGCAGCTGGTTTCAGGCTGTCATCAGCCAACTGGTTGATCCACTGTGAGAGGGTACTATTTATAAGACTGAGCTGAATACAGCACCTCAGATTTAAGGCTGGTTTATACTTGTTGTCTCACGTCTTTTACCCCCCGTTGAGTGAACCCAGCGATGACGTAATTGCGTGTGTGTCACCGACCGCATTGAGTATACTTCTAAAAGACGTGGAGATAATCCCTCCCTCTTCCCTCCACCTGCATACGTCACACGCACTCCCACTGCATGTTTTATCAGGACAAACAGATTTAATATAATGATAGGCTCCATTACCTCGATTTGTGAGTCCGTTATCATGGGCGTAGCCAGGATTTTATGAGGGGCGGGTTGTTTAAAGGAAACGTGGACCTTGAAATCGTAACACGCCTCGGTGGTTCACTGGAAACGCGTAGGTTTACCGCTCCAAAGCTTTTCTCGACTCGGGTTCAAATCTCACCTGGTTGAACTTATTTTACGTTTGTCTTTTATTGGATAAAAAAAGGAGTTTGTGTTAACCACAGGCATATTAACGTAAAAGACGTGCAACAAGAAGTATGAACCAGCCTTGAGGCCCTGTACACACGTAGCTGGATATCAGTAAAACCGATCAGTTTATCGTGCGGTTTGGACTTTCATCCACACGTGAACTCCGGTTGATGTAACTATAAACGAATAATAAAAAAACTCTGACCAAAGTGGAGATTTGATAATTCTCCTCTTTCGAGTTTGTGTGTGGACTTTCAGAACCGGAGGTTTGCATTTTTCTGCGACAGCTGTAGCAGCGATGACGTCACATAATGCTCTAAAAAAAAAGCACTAAAATGTCAACATACCTGCTCTGACATGATTCCCAGTCGACATTTTCCTGCGTTTTATTAACTTTGTACTCCAACATGGTATTTAATAGTAAGTTCAACCTCACGGTCTGTCCACACAAAAGAACGGAAAAAAAAAGAAAGAATAACAGGAAGTTGTGGTTGCTTTGAAGGGTTGTGACTGCACTACACTGCCACCTATGGGTTCGGCATATTCTTTACAAGGCTCTGTGGTGAAAATAAACGCATATACCCGGGTACATGTAGACGAACAATTTAAATATCCGAACGTGTATGTACGGAGATATTTTTTTTTCCGCAGACATTTGTTTTTCAAACACCAGGCTACATGTGTACAGGGCCTGAGGAAGTCTTTCGGACGAAAGACGAAACGTTTCAACTTTTTTTTTTTTTGAATGTCCAGAGGACCAGACTTAACTTTTTTAGATTTTTCTACCTGAATTATTTAGCATGCATCAGCATAAGTCAAAGTCAAAGTCAAAGTCAACTTTATTGTCAGAACTGCAATATGTACAGGACATACACAGAATTGAAATTGCTGCAATGAGGATAAACAGGATGAAAAATGAGCAGCTAACAATAGAATCAATTGTCATTATTACCAAAGATCTATGATGGATTGGAGCATTTTCTGTTGGGGGCGGGGAATCAATCCACACACAGTAATAGTTCTGCTTTTTATTTTCCAAGATTTAGAAACCATTCAAAACAAAAAGAACAACATCAATTTGTAACATTTTTTATATTTTAGCTAAGTTCATCTCCAGTTTGGGATCTTCTTAGAAGTTATGAGAGTTTGGAGTTCGGTCACTGTTATTTTTGCTCTCACAGATAATATGAAGCAGCAAAGTGTGCAGACAGCATTTTGGCACATTGTGAATGTTGTTGTTTTTTCTGGTAAAATGAAGCTAAATGAGACTAAAGGCCGAGATACACTGAAGCAGACTCCGTATACGCGCGTATACGCGCATATTTTGTGCGTATGTTTTTGCTGCTATACTTCAAGAAACTATCAGCTTTCAAACGCTCTCGTTCTCCTTGTTGTAATATGAGCAGCAGCACACGGAAGGGACTCAACTGAGCTCGCTGATTGGTCACTTGCTGACACGCCTACTGAATTGATTGACAGCGCTCAGTCAGCTGAAAGTGAAACCTTGAGAATGCAACATGAGCAGCTCGCTGGACTTCTGCGGTGTTCTGATGCGGTGTTTCTACTATATATGTTATAAAAAGTTCTCTCAGAAATAAAAATAATAACAGGGAGCGCTTTTCCTGCAGCACACAGCCCACCAGGGAATATTAAAACATCGCGCACCCAGGTAGGACCTGAATTCATTCATTTCAATCATCGAGTGAACGGAGGAAGAAGCGGTTACTTGACTTTAGGCAAAAAAACAAAAGAAAAGGCCCGATCAGCGATAAAGAAGGGGAATTTATTTCATTTGTGTAACATACAAAACAGTCCGGCGCCGGGAAGTTTATGGTCAGACACCGCGTATCGCGCACGCGGATCGCGTATGCGTAGTAAAAAAATACTTTTGCGCGTACATGCCCTGAGGGGCTACGCGGGGCTACGCTTTTGCCACAGCGTACGTACGCTGCGTATAGGCGTACCGTGAGGACGCTCGAGTGTATCTCAGCCTTCACACACTAAAATTGTGCTGAGCCTGGGTTATACCCTCTTTTTGCTCATCATTTGCATCTGTTACCTGCTCCTTCTGAATGCTGTATTGCAAAGCAAACGACGCTGGTGCAAACGAGCCCGTCGCATTTAGCAGCGGTAACTAATTTACACTTTTTGCGTCGTATGACTGTTGTCTTTGCTGCACAGTCTAAATGTCACCTTCAGTCACAGACTGACAGAAATGACAGCTAGATAAAATATGTAGTATCCTCACAATGAGCTCTGTCTTAACAAATCAAGTTCAGCGATACTCCTGAATTCACTGTAACAGACAAAATAAGCTCAGTACGACATTTCTAAATCTATAAATGGCATTTTCTACTTTTATAACCATCATTTAATTCTGTCATTGTTGTTTCAAGTTTAAAAAATCTGTTCTTGGTTTTCTTCCCGGTCCAAGACGTTCTTGCAGTGCCCTCTCCCAACACAAGGATGACTGGAACTTCCCCCTTTCTTCCTGCTTTGTTCTTGTTCGTCTGTGAGTTTATTCTATGTTTTTAACCTGAGATGCCACCAACTCTCAAGAGATTAAAGAGTACCGATAGGTCTACTTCAGTACAAGGAATAAGACTGTGGAATGGTTTGGAACCTGACATTAAAATTGCAAAATCAATATCTATATTTAAGAAAACGATTAAAACAAATTTTTTGAACAAATATTCATAAATTAGATAATATGCAAATTACTATATATGGTATTGTGTGAGAAATCATTTATAATCTTATTTTTTACGATTGCTGTTTGAATTGATTGTATGAATTAATTTTGTTGAAGAGGGGGCAGATATAACAAGATTTTTTTCTTCTTCTGCCTCCTTTCATTTCATGTATTTTTTGATTTTATATTGTGTTTTCTGTAAACATTACTCTTGTGTTCTTAAAATTTGAAATGAATAAATTGATATATATATATATATATATATATATATATATATTAGCAAAGTATCAAAAACTAGCAAAACATTATAAGGTAGATGTATAAAATCAAAAACAAGAACATATCTGTATATATCTATATATTTAATTCTTGCAGTGCCCTCTCCCAACACAAGGATGACTGGAACTTCCCCCTTTCTTCCTGCTTTGTTCTTGTTCGTCTGTGAGTTTATTCTATGTTTTTAACCTGAGATGCCACTAACTCTCAAGAGATTAAAGAGTACCGATAGGTCTACTTCAGTACAAGGAATAAGACTGTGGAATGGTTTGGAACCTGACATTAAAATTGCAAAATCAATATCTATATTTAAGAAAACGATTAAAACAAATTTTTTGAACAAATATTCATAAATTAGATAATATGCAAATTACTATATATGGTATTGTGTGAGAAATCATTTATAATCTTATTTTTTACGATTGCTGTTTGAATTGATTGTATGAATTAATTTTGTTGAAGAGGGGGCAGATATAACAAGATTTTTTTCTTCTTCTGCCTCCTTTCATTTCATGTATTTTTTGATTTTATATTGTGTTTTCTGTAAACATTACTCTTGTGTTCTTAAAATTTGAAATGAATAAATTGATATATATATATATANAACAGGAAGTTGGATGGATGGATGGATGGATGAAAACAGACACAGCATGTGTTCATGGTTCAATGTAAAATCTGCCTGTTTGTTACAGGGTGGATGTTAACATTGCTGCTGGTTAAAGTGCACCATGGTGTTCTACAAAACATACAGCTGTCTGACTTGATAATCGAACCCAACATTAATATTTGAGTATACTGTATTATGTATTGCACCTAGTCTTGGAAATAACACTGTAAATTATGTTGAGCTAATGGAGCAATGAATGAAACAACTTTTAGGAAAGTAACCACTTTATTTAGAAAACTGCAATTTCTACATTTGTCCAGGAATTACACTGTATTTCAATAGCATAGAAAGAATAAAACCATAATACTGTACTGAGTATTTCCATAGTATTCTTAAAGTATGAGAAGTGACACCAACACTTCAACAGTAAACATTTTCAAAACATCAGCATAAATTAAACCACAAACATGTTGCACTTTCCTGAGATTTTGCATTGTAGTATAAAAGTTTAAAAAGTATTTCTATAAAATAAAATGAAGTTTACGCCATAGACATTTGTAAAAGAGTGGTAAATCTGCATATGATTTTATAGTACACATTATATGTATGAGGTAGTGTATGAGTTAGGTAACGTTAGTGTATGAGGTAGGTAACGTTTGTGTATGAGGTAGGTAACGTTTGTATACAGGTAAAGTGGCAATTACATAAATCGATTTTAATAGGAAAGACAAAAATAAACCTAAAATAAAGGATCTAAATACTGAGTGGCAAAATAGATCTATTTCTATTTATCACTATAAACTAGTGACTGTCTATATCTATATATTTCTGTTTTTCACAGTAACAGTATCTATGTATTGACAACTTAAACATTTCTGTGTGTTAATGCACGGGCTATTTCACCCAGCACTCCAAGCAAGGCCTGATCGAATGCAGCACCATGTTGTATCTGGTGTCTGACGAGGTTTTCTTCCACATCAACCGCCCGTGTGAGAACAGATGTCTGTTGTGCAATCTGTTGTGCTAATGCTGAAACCTCTCCTGCTCGCAGTGATGCCTCTTCTGCTCGCAGTGATGCTTGCAGTGATGCCTCTTCTCTGCGAGCTGATGCCTCTTCTGCTCGCAGTGATGCTTGCAGTGATGCCTCTTCTGCTCGCAGCGATGCTTGCAGTGATGCCTCTTCTCTGCGAGCTGATGCATCCAATTCCTCTGCATGACGCGATTGCTCCAGAAGACGAGTCAGGTGTTCCTCTCGTTGAACACGGTCCAGTTTCTGTTGCTCCAACAGTAATGTCGTGTGACCTTCATCTTTCCTCTTTCTCTTGCCTATAAATGAAGACATGACATGTGGTTACAGCAGTATACTTCATTTCTGTAAATGCCTCTAAAGGTTGTGCGAATGAAGAAAGTTTGTTTTGGATATTAGCCACTATTTGTCAATTTGCAGAACGTTCGCTTTAAACGTCTGTGTGTGCAGGTGGGTGAAAAACCCAGACACCTGTACACTGACCACATCAGTAGAAAATTATGTGATTTTTAAGTTATGTGATTTTTAAGTGATTACACTGGTTAGATATTTGTAAAAGGCTGCAGCCAACCCACATTCGTGTCATTGGATTGATATACTGTTTGTTGGATGGCTATTAGGTAATGCTTTGCATAATATTATCATAAAATGTTTTGTAGTTCATGTATGACTTGGTTTATATCATATGTACTACTACTGTGTAAATGTTACATGTAATTGTTGTTTTATGTAACTGGGGAAATGTGCTTTTCATACAACAACATATGATGAGTGTGACACTTGAAATATGTAGGATTCAGTATTATTTCTGTATTAATGAATTAATCGTATTTTTTAGTTAAGATTATAATGACAGCATGTACTTAAAATCATACATACACTGAGGTGGAAGGTGATTGATACATTATTTCTTACCGAGTATTGATCTCTGACGTTCTGTCCTGTTCTGTTCTGGTCTGGTCTGTGAGCAGCTGGGCCCAGATGAACTGTTCTCCTGTGGTGGAGTTGACGATTCAGGTGATGGAGCAGGGGCATTCTGTGAAGGCGAGGGGTTTGGAGCTTCCACTGTGGACTCTGTACCGTCACATGCTAAAATATGTTCCGGAAAAAATACAGTTAAAACAGTTAGCATGTGCGCTAGTTAGCATAGCATCGTTAGCATCGTTCTCAGCCTCTTTTTTAAAATATGTTCACAACAGATCGGATCTTTAACTTACAATGTGTTAAACGTTATAAAACACTCACCATCTTCGATCACTGATTCCTCATGGAAACTGTTTTGCGGTTCGCTGAAAGCCATGCTTAGCCATGAGCTCCGAGACTTCTTTGAAAACAGTCTCATTTCGGACCATTCCATCCAGCTCGCGTTGGATCCTCTCCTCAGAAACAAAGCACAAAAACGCCTGGACCTCTGCGTTTGACCACTGATTAGACATGATCGTCTTTTTTAATCTAGATACAACGGAACGGACAAGAGCGCGGTTGTTTACAAAACACCAAACACAGTCCTCTGCGCAGCCTCCTCTGCGCAGCGTCGTCACCACAGACTCCACCCCGGACACTCCTTCTCCACTGACCAATCAGTGACCGAAAATGTTTCTGACGCGACAGGCCAGCTCACTTGAGCACGGGTAGGTACACCTATGAAATGAGCCCGGAAATTTGGAGCAGCGCGGCACGGACAATCCGGTGGGAATGCCGTGAAGTGGGTCTCTGCCACGCACATATGACGTCATAACCGACCCGAGCCGCCCGGTGGAAAAGGGCCACACTGTTGCGCTCCTGTCCCGTGGCCCCCTGGTGGGTGTCCCTTTGCCTGCGGGCGTGATTGGGGCCCTCGCTGTCGGGGGTTGGGCGCTTGGGCGTGTGTCGGCTCGGCCTGGTGGCTGCCTGGTGGGGCTCGGGTCCTCTGGTCCTGTCGGGTCTGGGCCTGAGGGGTGGGCGTCCCCGGTGCCCGGGCCTCGGTGCCGGGGCTACGTCGGTGCAGCGGGCTCCGGCGGGGGCCTGTGAGTTTGTCGCTGTTGACCCCGGGGGGTCATTGTGTGTAGTCACTGGTGGGGCTTTTCCTGTTCTCCCCTTTGGTCGGATCTGGGGAGTTGGTGAGTGGCTCGTCCTGTTCGGGTGGCCCTGGGGACTCTGGGCTCGGGGTCCTTCTTGGGGTCTTGGGCTCTGGTTGCCCCTTTGCCTGCCTCGGGCCTTGGGGGGGGATCTCTGATGCCTCACGGTTGCTATTGAATGTTCTATTGGAGGAACCTTTTTCACTTATGCATGCTCACAACCACACACAAATGGATGCAGGGATGTATATGTAGATATATACAGATATGTAGATGGGTATATGACTGAATATGATTGTATATGTATGTATACTGTATATATATTTGTAGGTATGGGTATGTATATTTATGGAAATCTGCTGCAAGGTCATGAATGTTATTAGTCTTTATGCATGTATTGCTGTGTTCTGTCATGTACTTTGTAGGATTGCAGACGGATGTTGGGTGTGTTTGCCTTGTGCTTTTTTGTGGATAATTGTTGTGTTTTGTTGTCTTACTTTCTCTCTTTCCTTTCTCTCTATTTTAAAAAAAATATTGGTGTGAGAGGATGGCTGTGAGGTGAGAAGGGAGGCCATCTATAAAAGGAATAAAAAATAAATAAAATAAAAAATAAATAAAAAAAGATAAAGTTAAAGTGTTTAACTCCATTCCTGCCATCATCCTGGGAGGCAAAAATGCTGCAGCCTCTGGACATTTCTGTGAACCGGAACTTCAAAGCAGCTCTGCGCCGCCTTTGGGAGGAGTGGATGGTGGACAGAGAGCACAGCTTCACGGCTACAGGACGGATGCGCCACGCGACGTTTCAGCAGGTCCTAGGATGGATGGATAAAGCGTGGACCTCAGTCACCCGGTCTCTATGATCACAGAACAGTAATCTACTTCACATTCCACGAACCAAATTAAGGACCATGGGAGACCGGGCATTCTGTGTGGCTGCCCCCCGCCTATGGAACTCCCTCCCTGACTACCTGAGAGCTCCACAGTCACTGGTTGACTTTAAAAGCGGTTTAAAGACTTTTCTTTTTAAGCAAGCCTATTCTGCCTCCACATGATTTTATCTTTGATCTTGGTTGATAGTTTTATTGATTTTACTTGATTTTATCACTTGTTTTATTTATTTATTTATTTTTAAGCAGGCCTATTCTGCCTCCACATGATTCTGTCTTTAATCTTAGTTGATATCATTATTGATTTTATTTGATTTTATCACTTGTTTTATTGTTGTAGCACTTTGAGATTTTTATTAATGAAAAGTGCGGTATGAATTGAATTTATTATTATTATTATTATTACTAAAGAATCCATCCAGTCGGGGTTCAGGAAGGCCAGGATGTTTGCTGGACGTGGAGGAGGAAGAGGAGGCAGTGCTTTGAGCTGCATCAACTACCGGGACCTCAGGAGTTGGCAGAACTCTTCACCAGCGACACAGAGGATGAAGAATTCAACGAATTTGAATAAAAAACATTAAATAAATAGGGGTTTCTGTCATCATTATGGGCGGGTGAGCGTGTAATAATTTTAAAGCAGCTTTATTTCGTCGGCTTCATTTCGCCACGTTTTAACCGTCAAAGTGCATTTATTAAGAAAAGTTCAGCTCAGACACACCTTTACTATAAGGTCAGCAAACAAATAAACGTTTTTGTTAAAGTTCTAAGAAATGCACCGACTACTCGCGCGTGCATTCTTTGCAGCAGCGAGGCAGCAAACTATTTTTAAAATTCAGCTGATTTGACCATTACGTGCATTTATTAAGGAAAAGTTCAGCTCAGCCAAACCTTTACTATAATGTCAGCAAACAAATATATTTTTAGGTGTTTATCTTTTTAAATTTTAAAGAAATGCAGCGTTTCGCTCGCTGCGCGTGCCCGCTTTGTAGCAGAGAGGCAACAACACTACCGTTTTTTTCTTTTTAATTCAGCTGATTTGACCATTATCAAAGTCAAAAAAGTCAAAGTCAACTTTATTGTCAGATCTGCAATATGTACAGTACAAGACATACACAGGACCGAAATTGCGTTTCTCTCAGTCCCTCGGTGCAACAGTAAACATCTAAACATTGAAACACTGAAACATATAATAATAGACATAAGCATAAAATAGTAAAACTAACACTGTCCTGAGTTTTTGCATAGTGGTATAAGAGTATGAAAATTTACACCAACTCTAAAACTAAAACTAAAACATTAACATCTTTTGCCCATTATGTGCATTTATTAAGGAAAAGTTCAGCTCAGACACACCTTTGCTATAATTTTCAGCAAACAAATAATTGTTTTTAAGTGTTAATCTTGTTAAAGTCCTTCCGTGCAGCTCCTGTTCCCATTTGGCAGCCAATTCACTTTTGGCAAACACGGCCTACATTTCCGGGATGTCAGCGGTGATGCGTAACATACGCGAAGCGTCAGCAGTAGGGGTGGGCGATATGGCTTAAAAATTATGTTGTGATATTTCAGAGCATTATCACGATAACGATAAATTTTGTGATATAACCAAAAAATAAAAAATAAAATGTATTTATTTGACAAAATTAACTTAACATGTTACTTTGCAGTATTATATAAAATTTTAAAAAACAACAAGGGGTAATTTTACTGAAATTACTTTATTTAGTAAAGTACAGTATTCAGTCTCCAAGTATAAAAATAAAAATGATCTGTTATTTAGATTGAAAAAGTCTTCACAAAATATAGATCAACAAAATCCACCACAAAAAAATAAACTGCATGTGTAATTTCCATAAAACAACTAAATAAAATGAATCTATAAATCTTATGAGCATAAATGTAACCTGCCTCTGGAACGACTGTGTGAGACAGCTGAGCCGCGCGTGTGTACAGACAGTTTTAGAGCGAGGGAGAGACGAAGCCCGCACATGCTGAACAGCGTGGGGTGGGGGGAGAGGGGGGGCGAGCTCTCTGTACCTGTGCAGTTTAAGCAGGGGGAGAGACAGCTGAGACACGTTGTTTGTTTTTAGCATTTTAGCTAGCGTTACACCAGTACCGACAGGTGGAGAGAGGTACGCAGCTCGGTTTGGTCTTTTGAAGCGCTCGGATGTTAAGGGGGCGGGGTGCCCCGACATATTACGTCATGAAATTAGCATATCACGATATAACTCTTTTGCCCAGGCAAGCTTTTTTTTACCGGTATAACCGAGAACGATAATAATAATAATAATAATAATAATAATTAATTCAATTTATAACGCACTTTTCATTACTGAAAATCTCAAAGTGCTACACATATATTGAATGCTACACACATTCATAAACCGGTGGCGGCAGACTACCATGCAAGGTGCTTTCCAGTCCTACCGGGAGCAACTCAGGGTTAAGTCCCGGGAGTCGAACCGCCAACTTTCCGATCAGGAGACGACTGCCCTTACCACTACACCACGTGCCGCCCATATCGAAGATCCTACAAATACTGTTAAACAAACTCTGTTCGTGAGAGGCTAAAGTTCCATCGCTCTAGGAGTGGAGTCTGTAAAAACGAGAGAGATCAGTGTTTAAAAACGATAACCGAGCTGACTCCTTTACGAGGAGACGATATGACGATATGATATGCCCCAGCCCTAGTCAGCGGTGATGCATAATAGATGCGACTTATATGGCAGTGCAACATGTTTATGGATTTTTCCACTTTATTGGACATAATTGGACTGATGTGAGGGGCTGGGTTTATGTTCAGTGAAAGAGAAGCAGGGGGGGCGAGTGGGAGAAAGAAGGCAGCAGGATACCCTGATGCATGCTCAATAATCCAGGTAGAAAAATCCAAAAAAGCTAAGTCTGGTCCTCTGGACATTCAAAAAAACAAAACAAAAAAAAAAACTGTAGAAACGTTTCGTCTTTCGTCCGAAAGACTTCCTCAGTCTGAGAAGCTGTGTTCAGCTCAGTCTTATAAATAGCACCCTCCCACAGTGGATCAACCAGTTGGCTGATGACAGCCGAAACCAGCTGCTCACATGATCAAGGAGGACCATCAGCCTGACGATGGATCGTTAACACCCTGATGGTTGTTTGCTATTCACAGAGGGCTGAGTGATACTAGCAATAACAGCATTGTAAGAGGGGGACAGTTGAACCCGGAGGCCTCCACCTGTTTAAAAGTGGTCTTAGTGATTAAAAGATCATTCTCTTTTTGTTAATTTCGTGGCCGAATAGAATATATATACGTAAAGTATTAAATAAATCCTTTGATTTTTGTAATTTCATCCTTTTAGGATCATTTTAGTTACTTTTCATTAAATCTGTTGACTGCCTATAGAAATTTGGAATTGGTTTAATTTATTTTGGGTTGCGCAACAAAAAAGAAATTACTATTTGTTTTTTGAAACAATATTGAAGTAAATTAAGCTTAATTGACTCTTATATGAATTAAACTTGGATACAACTTGGAAGTGCACTTTAAGTCTGGTCCAGAGGACCAGACGTAGCTTTTTTTGATTTTTCTACCTGGATTATTGAGCATGCATCAGGGTAGAATGAGGTTAGTTTATATAAAAGATCAAGCTGCTACAATCTCAAAGGGAAAGATGTATTTGTAAAACCGCAATTTAGAAGTAGTTTGAAGGGAAGAACTACTTTAATTCAGGGAGTAGGATTGTGGGACAACTTAAAGACAGAAGTTAAAGAAGCCAAATCAATCCCTGTCTTTAAGAAACTGGTCAAAGTTGAATTGTTAAACTTATATAACGAATGTATTTAAATGAGTAATATATACAATTGAAAGTTGATTGAGTTATTTACTTATTATTATTATAGACAATTTTGTTTAAATTCTATTAGATAAATAAGGAGCAGATTTAATAAGATATTTCTTCATCTGCTACCTTTCATACTTTTTTTTCTTTATATGTTTTTTTCTTTTTCAATTACATATGTTAATTGTTGTAATTAATTGTGTAAATATTTTATTTTAATGTATTTTTTTCTCTCTACAATTACATATACCGGTAATTATTGTACAAAATTATTATAAAATGAATAAATAAATAAATATATAAATTCAGTAAGAATAGCAAAATGTAGATAAGAGAACAGATTATAGCAGCAGGTGGAGCATTATGAGTGCAGTCAGTATTCTTTATTTGACTGCAGACCTGGGCAGGGGTGGGGAACAGAGGCGGGGGACACGTTCAGCATCCTGACAGTGAAGCTGTTCTGCAGTCTTGTTGTGCAGACCTGAAGGCTCCGGTACTGTCTCCCTGAAGACAGGAGGCTGAACCTCAAATACAGAGGCTGAGATCAGTGATAAAGATTGTTCTGTGGGTGAGACGGGAATGATAAATATCAGTAAGGGAGGGGCGCCGACGATCCTGCGTTCACAGTGCGCTGCAGAGACCTCTGACCAGAAGCACTCCATACCGTGCAGCGATGCAGCTCGTAGACACGGGGGTGGGCCTCATGCACTCCTTAATTTATGGAGGTGGTAGTTGTTGGTTTGAATCTTCTTCACCAGTGAAGTGATGTCATCAGAGCAGAGGTCCTCAGAGAAATTGAACATTGCTTACCCTCTCATCTGCAGCATTTTCCATTCTGAGTCCTTTGTTTCTTGTTTCTTGAGTCATTTTCTTATCTAAGTGCAGCT
Source organism: Garcialebias charrua (assembly GCA_038048925.1). Lineage (NCBI taxonomy): Eukaryota > Metazoa > Chordata > Actinopteri > Cyprinodontiformes > Rivulidae > Garcialebias > Garcialebias charrua. Next base: position 72,570 of record JBBPBX010003680.1, read on the forward strand.
CACAGCCGCACCAAGCAGCAGTGGTAGGATGTAACTAAGTACAAATACTTAGTTACTGTTCTTAAGTACATTTTTCATGTATCTGTACTTTACTTAAGTAGAATTAAATGTGGGTACTTTTACTTTTACTCCACTACATTTTACAAGAAGTATATGTACTTTCAACTACACTACATTTCTATAATGTGTTGAGTTACAAGTTACTTTCATGTTGTAGTTTTTTGAGTTGTCGTTAGTTTGAAAGTAACTGATGTCGAGAGAGTTGGTCCACTGAATCACTGCAAAGTGGACAGGTAACATTAGACCTGCCTTCAAGAAGAGCTGAATCAATGATGTATATTCTATATGTCATTGAGCTGGGAGCACCCACAGCACCACGAACACACTCACAATGGATTCCACCACAGAGATTCAGCCAGAAGATACACACCACCCATGGCCTTATTGAAAGATTATTGAAAGACTATTGAAATATTATTGAAAGACTATTGAAAGACTATTGAAATATTATTGAAAGACTGTTCACAGCAAGACAGATTATCTCCCAAAAGAGCCAGACTGGACTCAAAAAACATTGAAGATCAACTTCTTCTGAACTTGAACAAGAAATTCTTGCTGCAATATTAAAATGTGTCAGTTCATGGATGTTAGGAGACAAGAGATGTCTCCAGATGTCTCGACACTCAGGTCCAAGTTTTGAAAATGTTGTCAGGAAGTTAAAATATTGTTCACTATTGACCCATTACAAGGTTTATACCAGGGGTCTTCAACCTTTACAATCAAAAGAGCCATTCTGCCCCTCTGTTCACTAAATTAAATGTTTCCAGTGCCACAATACCTGCTACAACTGGAATACTCAACTGGTGGCCCACGGACCACTTTAAGGTTATTGGAGGACAATTTTCTTATCAGTAGGGTACTGGACCACACCTGCTCAGCAGCTGGACCACACCTGTTCAGCAGCTGGACCACACCTGCTCAGCAGCTGGACCACACCTGCTCAGCAGCTGGACCACACCTGCTCAGCAGCTGGACCACACCTGCTCAGCAGCTGGACCACACCTGCTCAGCAGCTGGACCACACCTGCTCAGCAGCTGGACCACACCTGTTCAGCAGCTGGACCACACCTGCTCAGCAGCTGGACCACACCTGCTCAGCAGCTGGACCACACCTGTTCAGCAGCTGGACCACACCTGCTCAGCAGCTGGACCACACCTGCTCAGCAGCTGGACCACACCTGTTCAGCAGCTGGACCACACCTGCTCAGCAGCTGGACCACACCTGTTCAGCAGCTGGACCACACCTGCTCAGCAGCTGGACCACACCTGTTCAGCAGCTGGACCACACCTGCTCAGCAGCTGGACCACACCTGTTCAGCAGCTGGACCACACCTGCTCAGCAGCTGGACCACACCTGTTCAGCAGCTGGACCACACCTGCTCAGCAGCTGGACCACACCTGTTCAGCAGCTGGACCACACCTGCTCAGCAGCTGGACCACACCTGCTCAGCAGCTGGACCACACCTGTTCAGCAGCTGGACCACACCTGTTCAGCAGCTGGACCACACCTGTCCAGCAGCTGGACCACACCTGTTCAGCAGCTGGACCACACCTGTTCAGCAGCTGGACCACACCTGTCCAGCAGCTGGACCACACCTGTTCAGCAGCTGGACCACACCTGCTCAGCAGCTGGACCACACCTGCTCAGCAGCTGGACCACACCTGTTCAGCAGCTGGACCACACCTGCTCAGCAGCTGGACCACACCTGCTCAGCAGCTGGACCACACCTGTTCAGCAGCTGGACCACACCTGCTCAGCAGCTGGACCACACCTGTTCAGCAGCTGGACCACACCTGCTCAGCAGCTGGACCACACCTGCTCAGCAGCTGGACCACACCTGTTCAGCAGCTGGACCACACCTGCTCAGCAGCTGGACCACACCTGCTCAGCAGCTGGACCACACCTGTTCAGCAGCTGGACCACACCTGTTCAGCAGCTGGACCACACCTGTTCAGCAGCTGGACCACACCTGTTCAGCAGCTGGACCACACCTGTTCAGCAGCTGGACCACACCTGTTCAGCAGCTGGACCACACCTGTTCAGCAGCTGGACCACACCTGTTCAGCAGCTGGACCACACCTGTTCAGCAGCTGGACCACACCTGTTCAGCAGCTGGACCACACCTGTTCAGCAGCTGGACCACACCTGCTCAGCAGCTGGACCACACCTGCTCAGCAGCTGGACCACACCTGCTCAGCAGCTGGACCACACCTGCTCAGCAGCTGGACCACACCTGTTCAGCAGCTGGACCACACCTGCTCAGCAGCTGGACCACACCTGCTCAGCAGCTGGACCACACCTGCTCAGCAGCTGGACCACAGCTGTTCAGCAGCTGGACCACACCTGCTCAGCAGCTGGACCACACCTGTTCAGCAGCTGGACCACAGCTGCTCAGCAGCTGGACCACACCTGCTCAGCAGCTGGACCACACCTGCTCAGCAGCTGGACCACACCTGTTCAGCAGCTGGACCACACCTGCTCAGCAGCTGGACCACACCTGTTCAGCAGCTGGACCACACCTGCTCAGCAGCTGGACCACACCTGCTCAGCAGCTGGACCACACCTGCTCAGCAGCTGGACCACACCTGTTCAGCAGCTGGACCACACCTGTTCAGCAGCTGGACCACACCTGTTCAGCAGCTGGACCACACCTGTTCAGCAGCTGGACCACACCTGTTCAGCAGCTGGACCACACCTGCTCAGCAGCTGGACCACACCTGCTCAGCAGCTGGACCACACCTGTTCAGCAGCTGGACCACACCTGCTCAGCAGCTGGACCACACCTGCTCAGCAGCTGGACCACACCTGCTCAGCAGCTGGACCACACCTGCTCAGCAGCTGGACCACACCTGTTCAGCAGCTGGACCACACCTGCTCAGCAGCTGGACCACACCTGCTCAGCAGCTGGACCACAGCTGTTCAGCAGCTGGACCACACCTGCTCAGCAGCTGGACCACACCTGTTCAGCAGCTGGACCACACCTGCTCAGCAGCTGGACCACAGCTGTTCAGCAGCTGGACCACACCTGCTCAGCAGCTGGACCTCTGTCGCTCCACAACTTGTTTCAGGTTCAGTGACGGCTGCAGAGAGAAGCCTGGTTAAGCCGTGGGGTCTCCAGGGTCACCGATGGTGGACAACCTCTACATGGAGGAAGTCTCTGGACTCCTTCACTCAGTGAACAACACCGAGCCGCTGGTTCTGAAACGTGGACGACACTCGGGTCAAAATCCACGTGAAAGAAGGTTCAGCAGACACAAGTTCACCAGAGGACGTCCACAACAACCAGCTGCCTTCATGGACCGCTGGCTGAACGTGGACAGAGACGGAGACACTGGAGTTCTCAGGAAACCTGCTCACACGGGTCAGAACCTTCTGTCTTCAGAACTTTACACCTCCGAGACGAACACGTCCCCACAGAAACTGAAGGAACAGAACCTGAATGAACAGAACCGGGTCTCCAAACCTGTGGATCCTCTTCAATGAGCAGAACAGACATCACCCCAGACTCTGTTCTCCAAACACATGTTGAACCCAGCAGAACCTTCAGGCAGAACCCGGTCCATCAGAACCCTGAACCCAGACTGAGCAGTGTCTGCAGGAACGTTCAGACCTCCATGTTGGAGAAACCAAGGAACTTCTCCACAGACGCACGACTCAGCAGCAGAGGTCCAGCTCC